>JAFIRS010000098.1:1082500-1284840 GCA_018342105.1 Gonioctena quinquepunctata | reverse complement strand
CGCTTCCCTTTCCCCCTTAACGATCAAAAACCCGGGGGTCTGCTACCGTCTCTGATTCGTTTTTTTGTTTACCACTTATTTGGGGGGTGGTACCCCTCAGAATTTTTTTATTGTTGGGATTATTCATTTTATTCCCTCAGTAGGGTAGATTCGAATTCCACCGGGGGTGCCCCCATACCACGGGGCTTTTCACTTGGGGGCCCCGGGGTTTCCCCAGGCCCCGTTTTTGACCACGTCCTTGGTCATGCATTCACCACCAAACACTTTGAATTGCGGGTTTTTTTTCTGGGTGGGGGGCTCCATCCATGAGGAGAGAGACAAGAGAAGAGAGAAAAAAGAAAAACCTCCGTATTATTATTTTTATTTTTATTTTTTATTATTTTTATTTTTATTTTTATTATTATTTTTATTATTATTGTTTATTATTATTATTATAATTTTTTTTTTTTTTTTTTTTGGTTTTATATTTTTTGGTCATTAATAATAATAAAAATTTCTTTATTTTTACAGTTAAATGGTATACTGAAATGGCAAGTTCATCTCTTGCGGGGCCCGGGGTGGTCTTCCACTAAACCCAAACCCAAATCGCATAATTAAAGAAAAAAAATAAAAAAAATAAAAAAAATAAAATGAGAGTTATAAAGGTGAAGTAGAAATGTGAAATGAAAAACATGAATGCAAAATATAAAACATATACAAAACACATAAAACATATAACAACATTAAATGGGGAAACTTAATAAAATTTGTGGAATAATCGAAGGACATTTTGCACAAAGTGCAAAACCCCCCAACCCCCAAAACGCCCCGACCCTCAATCCCCAGCGCCCACGCCGGGGGGAACAAACAACAGATGGGCTCATTGCAAACAAACGACAAAAACCGGCCCGAATCAACGCATCACATGGCCCCCAAGGCCAGGTGGACATGTCTTAAGACCTTGAAAATCCACCCGGCCTAACCCCAACATGCGACATGCCAGACTCCAACCAATCCACAATCATTCGATCAACAATCCCTATCCACTGCCCCCCCCCCCGCCCCAGGGACCGAGACGACAAAGGTCAAAGCCCCCCAAAAAGAAGACTACCCACTCCATACAAAACCTCCATCCACTTAAAAAAAACATATTCATAAACATTTTGCATTTGGGGGGAAATGATTATAAAGACAAAAAACTAAAAAAAATGGACACAAAAAATAAAACCTATTGGGGGAAATGAATTTCTATAGGCTTCATAAAAAAAATAGAAACAGATTTGTCTTTGATAAAGTTCGGTATGGAGTTGTAAACAGCAGATATATTATATGAGAAACTTCTTTCAAACATGCTAGTTTTATGTATAGGTGGGTTATAATACCTTCGTTCGTATGTTTATGTTGTGACATCCAAACGGAAACAATTTTGCGGTATAAATAAGAAGGCTGTTTTGAGAGGATAATTTTGTGGTATAAAGTGGCACAGTGAAGTTTACGGAAAATTTCATATCTAGCCAACCATCTTCCATGAGCTTATGTCTAATAGGTGTTCTCTTCCTCACGCTATAGATGAATCGCAAACAATGATTTTGAATTTTTTGTATCCTCTTTGCATCGAATGCTGTTAGACAGGGGCCGTAAACAGTGTCACAATGATTGAAGGTAGACAGTACTAAAGATTTACAAAGCATTTTTCTAAGATGGATATTCAACAAGGAACGTGAGTTATATAGGAGTTTAAGTTTCCAGATTGATTTCTTTATGCATTCTGAAACATGCTTTTGAAATCTCAAGGTGGAATCGGTCCACAATCCCAAGTTTTTTGCCACGTCGGCGAAGTTTATTGGGACATTATTGATAGAAATGTGCATATTCGCAATCAATGTCGCTCTGGCCTTGTTTTACCGAAGAGCAAAGCTGTTGATTTGTTAGGATTCAGAGCCAGGTAATGATCACGTGAGATTTTGTGAATGATGTTCAATTCCTATTGATTATTCGACAGCTGTTCAGCATATCTGATGGGTGGAATGAATATAGGACCTGTGTGTCATCGGCATACATTTGTAGATGACAGTTATCAATAAAGTTATGGAAGTGTGCAGTATAAATGGTATATAAAATGGGACCAAGTATTGAACCCTGTGGAACACCACAGGTCAATGCCCTCGGCTTGAAATGTCATTTTCAATATAACACGCTGTTGTCTACCACTGAGGTAATTAGACAAAAGATTACCGAATTTTCAGAGAGTCCTATGTACTTCAAAATGCATATTAAGACATTGTGATCGAGGGTATCGAATGCTTTTGAGTAATCTAATAGTACCACTATTGTAAGTAATCCAGAATCTGTGGCCTTAATGATTTTATCTGTTACGTTAAGTAAGGCTGTGCACAACTGTGATCCTTCCTGAAACCAGATTGTGTATCCGGTAGGACAGCGTTTTTCTCCAGGTACTCAACCAACTGATTTTTTTATTATTCTTTCCAGGATTTTTGAGATGACGGGAAGGATACTTATTGGTCTCAAATCTTTCAGTTCATTCACTATGTCCACTTTTGGTAAAGGTATTACATGTGCGACCTTCCATTTGGTGGAAAACCGAGTTTTCTATACAGAAATTCACAATATGTAATATATAATCAACCAGGAAGGGACAACACATCAAATGAAATCAATACTGAGACCATCAGCCCCAGTAGCTCTTGTTTTGATAAATTCTAGTTGTCTATATATCTCCCATTCATCAACTTTTGCGAAGTGTAAGTTTCCTGAAAGTCCTGCCCTGTACCCATCATAATATTCATTAATGTTTTCTGTTGGTACAATCTGAGGAATTGAAGATAAAAAATAATCATTTATTTCATCAACGTCAGACAGGTGTGCAGGGATTGCTGAAGGTTGTTTTTTATAAATGTTCAACTTTTCATAGTACTCCAAGTATCTTTACTATTTCTACCAACATGATATTGCAAATATGCTTTTTTCTCTCTTTCTACGATCTATTGGCAAAGTTTCTGATCGCTTTGTATTCCTCATAAACTTGGGGATTCTTCTGTTTTTTGAATTTATTGAAAATTTTATCTCTTTCTTTGAAGATCAGTTTGATATTATTCGTTATCCATGGTTTACGTTTTTCTTGAAAACTGTGGTGATAAGGGAGCATGAAGATTCAGTAAGATATTCAGGTTTTCCGTAAAAAGTCAACTTTAGCGTCAATAGTTTCTAGATGAAAATATTTCTCCAGGGTATCGAACTTAGATCATCACTGAGTTGAATCAAGTTGATAGTTTTAGAGATCTGTAGGTTGTGGGGATAGGTTTAAATTTGTCTTCCGTTAAGTCAAGAGTGATGTGAATCAATTCATGATCGGAGACTTGGGAACATGTAACGATCCGCAGTCTGCAGTATCAAACTCTTCCGAAACAAGGATAAGGTCAATCAGAGTGGAACTATTACTTGCGACTCTGGTAGGAAAATCAACCATCTGCTTCAACCCGTACTTGACAGAAGCTCACAGAAGCTTTGGGTATGAGAGCTGTTGATATCGTATAAGTCAATATTGAAATCACCCAAACATATAACTTTATCAAATTCAGATATGATTGAAAAAAGGCTATTTTCAAATTCATTTAGAAAATTATTTGTGTTTAGTTTAGGTTGCTTATAGATACAACCTAACGCTATATTTGATGATTTAAATTTTATACTCAACCACAAATCCTCGATATTTGCATTCACTGGAAGAATTGAATATTTAATGAAATTTCTCAGATAAATTGCTACACCTCCATACCCACTGTCATCGGATCTGTCTTTTCTTACTAATACATAGTTTTCTAAATCAATATCTCGAAATTTATTGAACTTTTCAACCATGTCTCACTGAGTGTAATAATATCAAAATGGTTACTAATTAAAACATCATTCAACTGAATGAAGTGAGCTGGAAGTGATCTCATGTTCAAATGACAAATTTTGAGATTCATTTCGAAGGAGAAATGTATATTATATATAAAAATTATTTAGTACGAGAAACATACACAATAACTGGTAAAACTAATCAGCGTTTTTTGGTTTTGTAAATGCGCTATTTTGTCGTGTTCTCCTCTCGGACCCAAGGATAATATTTTGTTGCTTCAGTTTCTTGATATGAGGTTTAACAGTTGAGTTCAATGCGGGTTCAATTTCGTTTTCAGTATCTTCAGGTTCGGAGCTGCTGGTGATTGGTGGAGGGTGTGAAGGAGTTGTTGGGGCACTATAAGATTCTCGTCCTCTTTTATTTGATACTTGAAAATTTTCCTGACTCTCACATTCCTTTTCTAATTCTTTTGCAGTGTGAGCTTTACCGTTGACAATGAGTTTGTGGTTAACAATTTTTGCCGAAAGATTTCTCTCTCTGGCCTCCTTCATGTGTTTTGCCAGGATTTTATAGTTCAAGCGATCTTCATAGCAAAGATCATGTGAAATAAATAGGTCGCTACCTTTAATTTTGAAATGTTCTGGAATACTGAATTCTTTTTTCAAATATGACATGAACTCAATTTTCACAGCTGGCTTGGAGGTATTATTCAGAGGAAAAAAAGTTGTTGAGGTCTGATTCACAAAGACTAGTCCCCAACAAGGAATTGAGCCTTCGGTTGCCAACTAATTGGCATGATATCTAATTATGCGGTAAAATTTTGTATCCCCTATTTTATCTGCGTGGTTCTGCCAAGTATGTATAATTATTTAGTTCATAATCTTCTCCACAGTTCTGTTCTTTTAAGAAAGATTATTATTTTCCATATATCACGTGGAGCATTTCCAAGACAAGTACTCAGCTATCTGACAAGCTCAGTTGTAAACGGATTTGAGAGAATTTTCTGCAGTGAAGTATAAGGTGTTTAACTGTCAGGGAGTATTCTGACAGACTTCACATCGTGGTTGTCTATCGTTTAGGAGCATGAAACTATTAGTGAGAAAGGTGTGTCCCATTCTCAAACGGGATATAGCCACTTGTTCTCTCCTTTTCAATAAAGATCCATATTCCCATTTGTGAACTGTGCGTTTAATCTCTTTGAGTTTTGTATCAGTAGTGTTCCATTGTCTTTGCCATTGTTGTATTATTTTCATCTTTATTTCCACTTTCAAGTCAGATGGCCGGACAGGAATGTCATCATATGTATCTGAGTCAGCTGCTTCCTTCGCTGCTTGATCAGCTGATTCATTTCCAGCTATCCCAATATGGCCTGGAATCCAAATCAAACAGATGGTTTTATCCTTTCGATGGAGCCAGTCAATGAGTGATAGTATGGTTTGTACTAATGGATCTTGGTTGAACCTATTCTTCAGTGCCTGACATGCACTAAGGGAGTCTGTGCAAATTAGAGTTGTTGTGTGAGTGTCCATTTCAGCAAATCTCAGGGCTTGCCAAATGGCATACAGTTCAGCTGTGAAGATACTTGCTATTGGAGAAAGTGTCCAGGCATAACTCTCCCCTAATGTGGAAAAAGCACTTCCTACTCCATTGATTGTTTTTGAGCCGTCTGTATAGATCACTCTACTTCTATCGTAGGTATGCAATATTATATTGAATAAGGTGAGATATATGGTTCTATTTGTATCTTCTTTTCTGAAGGTACTGCATTCTAGGTGGAATTTTGGGGATATACTGTTCCAAGGCGGATTCTCATTTGGCCCTATTGGGTAGACAGATGGTAAGTTGATGTTGAGTTCAGATACAGTTTCCTGAAATCTTATTCCTGTAGGTCTTGTGGATTGTCTGATGTCTTCCAAAAAGGTATTAATTTCACTTGGAAAAAATAATTCATGATTCGGGTTATCTGCTGACAGCGAATATTTACACCATAATTTAGTAATAGCCTTCTTCTTCTGAATTCAAGGGTGGGATGCCTGCTTCACAACAGAGCGAGGATAATGGGCTGGTTCGAAACCCACCAATGGCGAGTCTCAGGCAAGTTCCTTGAATCGAGTCTAGTTGTTTTAGGTGAGACTTTCTCGCTGCACCGTAAACAATACAACCATAATCTATTTTGGAAAGAATGAGCGTACTGTACATCTTCAGTAGTATTTCCCTATCCATTCCCCAAGAAATATTTGAGACTGCTTTCATTATATTCATGTTTTTTTTACATTTTGTCGCCAACATATCAATGTGTTCTTTCCAATGAAGTTTTTGGTCTAGAGTGACACCTAGGAATTTGAAATATGGTACAACTTCCAAAATATTACCATAAAGTGTCAATGATGGTTCGTTATGCGGTTTCCTTAGACGACAGAAATGCATACATTTAGTTTTGTTTGGTGAGAAACAGAAACCGATACTATCTGCTAGATTCACAAGTGCGTCAATGTTTTCTTGTAAAACTTGTTCCATATCCTCCATGGAGTCTGAAGAGAGAAAAATAGTCAGATCATCAACATAGAGGCATTTTCCAACAGTGTCACTTATGACTGATACAAGATTGTTTATTGCAATGGCGAATAGGGTTACACTCAAGGTAGATCCTTGTGGTATTCCGGTTTCTTGAGTTATGTGTTTCTGATTCTTCCACTCCAATTCTAACTCTGAAACTGCGGTTTTCAGGAATTGCTCGATGAAGATTGGTAGATTACCTTGCATTCCCAATTATGAAGTGTTCTCAGTATTCCATAGCGCCAAGTCGTATCATAGGCTTTCTCAATGTCAAAAAAAACAGCCACTAGGTGACTTCTTTTAGCAAAGCTATTTTGGATTGCATTCTCTAATTGACAAATTTGATCTAAAGTTGACCTATGTTTTCGAAAACCAGATTGTATAGGTGTGAGCAGATGATTGTTTTCAATGTACCATATCAGTCGGTTACTGATTAGTTTCTCCATGATTTTGCTCATACAGCAAGTGAGGGATATTGGTCTATAGCTTGCCGGGAGTTTTTGTCTTTTCCTTCTTTGGTATCGGAATAACGATTGCTTCACGCCACTGTTCAGGATAGATTCCAACTTGCCATATTTTATTGATAATATGTAAAAGGTTCGATTTTTGATTATCAGGCAAATATCGGATGAAATCGTAAGGAATATTGTCTGGCCCGGGTGCGGATTTTTTTGGCGGGTTGAGTACTTCTGTTAGTTCTTCCATCGTGAAAGGGTTGTTGTATATTTGGTGTGAAATTGTATGGAAATTCAAAGGTATTTCAGATATTGCTTTCACGTTCAAGAATGATTGTGTGTATGTGGAGGAGGAGGTGGTACTTTTGAAGTATTCAGCTAAATTTTCAGCAATTTCTGGTGTATCAGTTATCAATTGATTATCTATGGACAATACAGGGGAAGGTGTTGAGAATGTCTTTCCAGTTATGCATCTGATTTTATTCCATATCTCTGTATTAGGGGTATCTGTGGTAATGGTTGATACATATTCTTTCCAAGATCGATTTTACAATTTAAAATTATTTTTCTTGCTTTAGCTCGTAGTTTCTTGAAATTGATCATATTTTCTTGTGTGGGATTCCTCTTGAATATATTGAAAGCTCGTTTTTTCTCACGAATGGCTGTCGCGATTTCTTCATTCCACCAGGGGACCTTTTATTTCCTCGATTACCACGGCTATATGGGATAGCTTCTCGTGCGGCTGATAAAATACCCTCTGAGAACTTCGAAATCATCTCTTCGATAGTCCCATTAGGATTATCGAGTGTCTCAATTAAACTCCGATATAACGGCCAATTTGCTTTTTCTAATCGCCACCTTCTTGGTAAATCTATATTTTGATAATGATTTGCACATTCGATATTGATGGGGAAGTGGTCGGTGTTATTATGATGACTCATTACACTCCATTTTAAATCAATTGCGAGTCTTGCAGAGCAGATAGAAATATCGATAGCTGACAGGGAGTGCGATATTGAGTTCAGGTAGGTACCTTGTCCGTTGTTTATAACGACTAAATCCCTATCATCTATGACCCTTTCTATGATTCTTCCTCCGGCGTCTAGTTTATGGGATCCCCAAATTGGGTTATGGGAATTGAAATCTCCCATGATCAGGAATGGCGATGGAAGTTGTTCTATTATATTTTCAAAGGCTGCTAGAGTCCAGTCAGTATTAGGGAGATATATATTACAAATTGTCATTTTGTATGGATAGTCAATATGAACTGCAAGCGCTTGAATATCAGTTCGTAAGGGAATTTCCGTTGCAGGGAAATTATTTTTGATGAAAATTGCAATGCCTCCATGGGCACGTGCTCCTGGTTCAACATCTCTTCTGAATAATTTGAAACCCCTCAGATTGAATGAATCCTTGGGTTTCAGGTGGGTTTCTTGAAGACAAATACAGAAAGGAGATGATTCTACCATGATAGATTTGAGTTCACAGTAATGATATTTCAGGCCATTACAGTTCCATTGTATGATATTTTCGTTTGGAGTTATTATAAAAGTTAGATTTGGTATATTGATAGAAACAAAATGGTAGAAAATATAACTGTTCTTTATTTATAAGGAGGTGGATCCTCCTTGTCTAAAGAGTTCACCTCTTCTTGACTAGACTGAGGAAGATTTTTTGTGTCGTCGTTTGATTGGTTATTAATATATGGCTTTCTGGGTTTACCCTTTGGCCAACCTTTCTTTTTACGGTTACATATGCTTGCATTCGATTTTATTGAAAATTGACTGTCATCTGAATCGGTTTGATCGTTTTTCGAGTTCACGTATCTTTTTCTCTTTTCTGAAAGGTAGTTTGAGGTATCTGACATAGTTGATGCATCATTGAGTTGTTTTGGTGGTTCCATGGGGTAGAAATGACTGGTTACAGGTTGAATCTTTGGGTTGAATATATCCGAAAATTTTTTTCACTTGTTCTTCTATAACTTTAGTTATTTGTGCTATGAGATTATTTGGGTCATTTGGTGAACAAGGTTCTGTAGCGTGGGGATTAGATGTTGCAGTTTGAGAATAAGTCTTATTAGTTGTCGGTTTCAATGCTAAGACTCGTTTTTTTGCGTCCAAGTAACTGATTTTGTCCAAGGTCCTCAGTCGTTGTATGTTCTTCTCTTCTTCTAGCTTCGGGCAGTTTTTGTATATTGCTGAGTGGTCACCTCCGCAGTTCACACATTTCATAGGATCGGTGCAGGGCTCTCCTTGATGTGGTGGTTTCCCGCATATACAAGTAGCTGTGTTCGGACATGATGATGACATATGGCCAAATATTTGGCAATTGAAACATTTAATGGGACTTGGGATGAAAGGACGTACATCAAGAGAGTAGAACGCTGCTCTGATTTTTGATGGCAGTTTTGGTTTATTAAACGTGAGAATATGGGATGCGGTATCAATCAGGTTTCCATCTTTTCGCGTTCGCATTCTTCTCACATCAATAACACCTTCTTCTTTGAGTTCTTCAATTAATTCGTCGATGGTGCAATTCAAAAAATCGGGACATGTGATTATACCTTTAGATTTGTTCAGACTGATATGTGGTTTAACTTTGATATCGAAGGTTCCAAGCTTCTCTGTTTCTAGTAATTTCGATGCTTGTTGTGCTGATACAGTCTCTACCAACAGGCCATCTTTGATCTTCTTGATACTTTTCAAGTTTCCTACTTTTCCAAATAATTGCTTCGATAACAAGAAGGGACTGACTTTATCAAAATTCCCTTCGTCGGTTCGTCCAATTACCAGGAACCGGGGCACTGTGTCCGCCTTTTCCTGGCTAAGAGGGTACATTCTATCCATTTTTGAAGGAGAGGACTTCTCCTGTTCTTTTTTTGAAATAAAAACCATTTTATTCCCACGAGTTGGGAAGTTTTGAGAGAACAACTACGGCAGTGCTCCCTTGCCGCAGTGTGGGTTTCTACGACCGAAGGGCCCCAGTCATTCAGAAGTCACCGTTATCGACCAGCTGACATGTGGCCATTCATCTCTAGGCACGGTACAATTAACACCATTAGATTACGGATTTTTGCAGGTTTACTCCTGTTGAGCTGTCCTTGGCTTCGCTACTCATCTTCGACCTTACCGGCATGGGTGGCCCTACCAGAAGTATAAAAACTCCCGCCGGCATCGCTCTCAGATTATTATTTTATTATTATTATTATTATTATTATTATTATTATTATTATTATTATTATTATTATTATTATTATTATTATTATTTTATTATTATTATTATTATTATTATTATTATTATTATTATTATTATTATTATTATTATTATTATTATTATTATTATTTTTTTTTTTCGTATTTTGATAAGGCAGCATCAACTACTGGGGTTATTAGCTGCCCCCAATGTCTTGCTAGCCAAGACATTGAGTACATTTCTTGTCTTAACTATAACTTGTTACATTTTTTTTGTTAAACCAGCTCTATCGAGGAAGGTGAGTAAGTTATCTATGTCTCTTTTATCATTGGATAATATTTTTGAGATGTCTCCTTGGATTCCACTCAGGTGTTTGAGGTCCCTGTATTCTACGCAGTCTTCCAAGAGGTGTTTAACCGTAAGTCTGACCTGGCAAGTTTGGCATTGTGGGGGACGTTCTCCGCTCAACATAAATGAAGATGTGAGGTTTGTGTGCCCTATTCTTAATCGGGTCAGCGCTACTTGATCTCTCCTTTTCATAGGGACTGGGTTCTTCCATATTCTTGTGGTTGTTTTTATTTGCCTCAGTTTTTCATGTGAAACAACCCATTCGGCTTCCCATCTATTGGAGACTATTTTTCTGAAGTGTTTTTTCAGGTCACTTACCAATATAGGGATATTTTCAATACTATCATCTTCAGTAGCATTGCGGGCTGCAATATTTTAATATTATTATTATTATTATTATTTTTTATTATTATTATTATTATTATTATTATATTATTATTATTATTATTATTATTATTATTATTATTATTATTATTATTATTATTATTATTATTATTATATTATTATTATTATTATTATTATTATTATTATTATTATTATTATTATTATTATTATTATTATTATTATTATTATTATTATTATTATATTATATCATTATTATTATTATTATTATTATTATATTATTATTTTATATTATTATTATTATTATTATTATTATTATTTTTATTATTATTACTATTATTATTATTATTATTATTATTATTATTATTATTATTATTATTATTATTATTATTATTATTATTATTATTATTATTATTATTATTATTATTATTATTATTATTATTATTATTATTATTATTATTATTATTATTATTATTATTATTATTATTATTATTATTATTATTATTATTATTATTATTATTATTATTATTATTATTATTATTATTATTATTATTATTATTATTATTATTATTATTATTATTATTATTATTATTATTATTATTATTATTATTATTATTATTATTATTATTATTATTATTATTATTATTATTATTATTATTATTATTATTATTATTATTATTATTATTATCATTATTATTATTATTATTATTATTATTATTATTATTTTTCGTTTTTAAACACTACCAGTCAGGCCCTTACTTCCGAAGCTCCGACCCATTCGGAAGGGCGCGCTGGTTACATAAACCAATGACCTCTCCCCACACCCGTGAGGTGAGAGATCATTGGGTCCGACAATCATGTGTCCTGAGCAAACGTAACGATCCGAGAATGACTGCCTTCTGCATGCGGCCGGCTAGAGATTCTGCCGATTTACGGCATGCCGGTATAATTTCCAGGTTTGAGAGTAGCGTTGGCATCATTCCACCAAGGGCCCCTATAATCAGAACCACTATCTTTACAGAATGGTCTGGATAGAGTCTGCGGAGCTCGAAGAGTAAATCTCGATACTTCGTCCGTTTCTCGTCCTTTTTCGCACGATATTCGTCCGCCCGGAGCCGAAAACTCTATGACGTATATCGTTTTCGCTCGCGGTCGAAGAGGACTACATCAGGCTTGTTGGCTTGATTTGCTGAGGGTGGGGAATGAGTATTTCCCAATAAATTCGGCACTTCTCATTCTCCACAACGGACTCAATATCCCCCGGAGCGTAGGGCAGCACCGGTGTCTCATCAATACCGTACGAGTGTCGTAAATGATAATACAGCACTCGTAACGCCGCGTTATGACGATGGATATAGGCTGAGACCGCATATACTGTACATGCTGACAGCAAGTGCATGATGGTCTCAGGCGCTCCACGGCAGGCCCTGCATCTTGTGTCAGGGACCTCTATACCCATCACGCGGCTTCGGTAGACGAGAGTGTTGAAAACACCGTCCTGGCAAGCCATGATGAATCCCTCAGTCTCCGACTTGAGTCCACCTGACCTAAGGAATGCAAAGGTCAGCCTTTCGGATAAGCCGTGGTCTTCAATGTGTTTGTAGAAGATTCCATGCATCGGCTTATCCTTGTGGAGCTGCAGATGTACAGTATTCTCTGCAGCTTTTATGTGGACTCTCCGTCGAGCGGGCTCCAATTCGGTGACAGAGTCTTGGATATCCCGCTCGGTGTCGAATACAAGACCGAGTTCATCGGCTGCACGGATTGCTGCTTATTATTATTATTATTATTATTATTATTATTATTATTATTTATTTATTTTTTTGATTAGGCAGCCTTCGATTGCCATGATCATTCAGCTGCCAGTATGGTATTTAAATTCTATTGGTTAAACGAAGATGATCAATATAGGTAAGAGCTTTTCTAATATTTTCGGTATTATTCAAAGTATTTTCAAATTCGGGGTTTATTCTCATATTGTGCCTGAGATACGTGTACATCGGGCATGAGAAGATATGCGCAACTGACAGTCTTGCATTGCAATGGTCGCATCGGGGTCTGGGCCCTCCCACTAAGAGATACGAGTGCGTGAGATGGGTATGTCCGATTCTGAGGCGGCAAGTAATTACTTGTTCACGTCTGTTCAGAGTAATTGGGTATTTCCATTTATTAGTTTTTGGCTTAATATTGTTCAATTGAGTATTTTGGGATGTCCATCTTTCTTGCCATGTACTAAAAAATTTTTGAGCTGATTTGGGTGTTCATATCAGTATAAGGAATAGGGATTCCTTCATCTTCTGGAGTGAGTGTTGCTTGTTTCGCTGCAAGATCTGCCCTCTCGTTACCAGTGATGCCACAGTGACTAGGAGTCCAAAGAATGGTGCATTTTTTTTCTGACGCTAGATGAGTAACTAGTTCTAAGATATTTTGGCAATAATTATTTTTTGTGAACCTGTTATTTAGTGACTGAATTGCACTCAATGAGTCAGAACAAACTACGCAACTTTGGTGGGTTGAAAACGAAAAGAAAAGAAGGGCTTGCCATACGGCGTATAGTTCCGCAGTAAAAATTGAGCAACTAGGATTCAAAGACCAGAAGTGCTCGTTTTCTCCTATCACAATTGCAGCGCCAACCCCATCACTTGTTTTCGATCCATCGGTGTAAATGATGAGACTATTTGTGTACGAAACTATTTCATTCATGAAAAGAGCTCTGTAAGTTGAGCTAGGTGTCTCGCTTTTCTTCCATGATGATAACCCGTAATTTAAGGTTGGTAAAGTGAATTGCCATGGCGGGACAGAAGGAACGTTGTTGGTAAAAATGGAGAAACTCTCTGTAGAGTATTTTCTGCAGGCTTCATGAAAACGAATTCGAGTTGGTCTGGTTGCCGTTGGTCTGAAAGCATGCTCATCGGGGGATGTGAAGCTGGAGTGGATAATATGGAGTGGCTGAGATAGAACTTTGGTTGCGTAGGTTATCGTTTGGAGGTCTCTTCTCAGGTTAAGAGGAAGTATCGTTGAGTCGCATTGCACCGCAACTGCGGGGCTGGTTCTGAAAGCACCAGTGGCCAATCTTAGGGCTGTCAGTTGGAGGTTATCCAATTGTTTCAGCCTTGAGGGTCTGCAAGAATTGTAAGCGATGGCACCATAATCCATTCGGCCTTGGATTACCGACTTGTATAAATTTAGAAGAATTTCTCTATCTGCACCCCATTTAATGTTTGACATACATCTCATGATATTCATAGCTTTTTGACACTTTGAAATTAGCTGATGGAGTTGTTCTTCCCAGTTCAGTTTTTTATCAAGAATTATGCCTAGGAATTTAATCGAGTTTTGAACGCTAATTGGGTGCCCTTGGATAAACAGTTCTGGATCTGGGTGGGCTAATCTCAGTTTGCAGAAGTGTATGCAGTTTGTTTTTTCTTTCGAAAACAGGAAACCTCTTGATCTAGCTAATTTATCAAGGGTAAGTATTTCATTATTTAAATGTTCGTTAATGTTTTCCATGGACTTGGGTCTGTAGAGTAGGATTAAATCGTCAACGTATAATACTTTTTTGACATAATTTTGACTTTTTTCGAGAAGGATATTAATGGCCACTGCGAAAAGGGATACACTTAGCACTGAGCCTTGAGGAATTCCGTTATCGAGTGTTCTATATGAGGAATCTATGGCTCCTATCCGAACCTGAAAGGTTCGATCTTGTAGGAAACTTTGTATACAAATGGCCATGTTGCCTCTCAGTCCCCAAGTGTGCAATTGCTGCATAATGGGGAAACGCCATGTTCTATCGTAGGCTTTTTGTATGTCGAAACTCACTGCGACTAAGTGTTCTCTGTTGCAGAAAGTATCCTGTATCTCGCTCTCGAGGAAAACCAGGGCATCCGTTGTTGAGCGTCTGCTGCGGCAGCCGACTTGGAACTGCGAAATTAAGTTGTTCGATTCAATCCACCATGAGAATCTCAAATTAACCATTTTTTCAAAAACTTTACCTAGGCAACTTGTTAGGGAAATTGGGCGGTAGTTGTTGGGGTCCATAGGAGATTTAGTTGGTTTCAGAATAGGAATGATTATGGCGATTCTCCACACTCTTGGGTGAGTTCCGGAATCCCAGATTTTATTTTACAGCTTCGACTGCTGTGGTCATTTGCTCTTTCTACCGCTTATTTAAATTTTAAGAAACATATTTGTACTCTTGAGATAGAAAAGTAGGTTCTTGATTGCTTCTTTCTCATTACGTAGTACGAGGCTTCTTTCAGCTTCTAGGCCAACAATATCTCTCTGTAGTTGGAAGTTTTGACAATTCAGAAAATGCTCGACTGTTAAACGAGTTTGGCACACTTCGCATCTTGGTCTCCTTGCCCCGGCTAGAAGGTACAGGTGAGTCAGATTTGTGTGACCAATTCTAACTCTACACAGTACTACTTGTTTCCGTCTAGATAGATCATTTGGATAGAACCATTTTTTTACGGATGGTTTCGAAAGTCTCAGGGGGCTATCTACATTATTCCATATTGTTTGCCATTCTTCGTAGCACTTTTCCTTGATAAAACTTTTGTGGTCGTTAAGGAAGACTGGTATTCCTTTGTCCATTTCTTTATTTGTTGCACTCCTCGCGGCATCATCTGCCATTTCATTTCCTGGAATGTTGCAGTGTCCAGGGATCCACATGAGGACCACATTTTTGTCAGTTGAATCGAGATGTGTAATTATTTCCAGTATTCTCACTGCCCATTCATTATGACTAAAGCGATTTTGAATTGTTAAAATTGAACTGAGGGTATCTGTACAAATTAGGCAATGCTTATGTTTGTCGTGAGAGAAGTACAGAAGGGCCTGCCATATTGCATACATTTCAGCAGAGAGGATACTGGTACTGGGACTCATTGTCCACGAGTGAGAGTGGTTTCCCAAGACCATAGCTGCCCCTGTGCCTTCGTTAGTTTTGGAACCATCTGTATATATTAAGAGGTAGTGTTCATAGAGTGACAGTTGTTCCTGAAAAGGGTCCGGTAGGTTGATGGGGGAGTATGCTCTTTTTCCATGTACTAAGGAGTATGTTTATACGAGGGGGAGTTCTCATCCATGGTGCAATATTTTGGGATAATTGCATGATATTGGGCTGGTCAATGATTGAGTGTTTCTCCGAAAGTTCAGAAAAACGGGTGGAAGCCGGTTTGGACACTCTAGATCGTCTGCCGGTGGTGTCATTGTTATATATATTGAAGGAGCTGTGGTTCAGGTGTCGGGGTACGGATTGCATTTTTGCACCATATGTTAAGGTTTGCATTTCTCTGCGGATTTTGAGGGGCATAGTAGAGGATTCACATAGGATTGATTGTATAGGGCTCGTCCTGAAGGCTCCTGTTGCAATGCGGATTGCAGTGTTTTGTATTGTGTCCAACAGTTTTAGACTGGACTGGCATGCGGATCCGTAGATAATACTTCCATAGTCAATTCTGCTTTGGACAAGTGCTTGGTATACTTTTAGTAATATTTCTCTATCTGAACCCCATCTTATACTTCCTATACATTTCATGACGTTGATGGCTTTACGGCATCTTGTGGACAGGTAGTTGATGTGGGGTTTCCACGTGAGCTTTTGGTCGAATATTATGCCCAATAATTTCGTTTCAGCTTTAATTGATATACTTTGGCCATCTAAGAAAAGGCGGGGTTCGATATGTGGGGATCTCAACCTACAGAAATGGACGACATGGGATTTTGAGGGAGAAAATTTGAAGCCACGCAATCTTGCCATTTCTTGTTGTCTATTCAGTTCCTCTTGAAGAGAGTTATTTCAATTATTCATTGAAGAATGTCGACTATAGATGGTGAGGTCATCCACATAAAGCACGGCATTTATGGAGTTGGGTAGGTTCTCAATGAGTGCGTTGATGGCAATTGAGAAAAGAGTTACACTCAGGATGGATCCTTGTGGTATACCGTTTTCTAGTAGCCTTCGAGATGACAAATAGCTACCAGATCTCACTGAAAAGAATCTATCAAGGAGAAAGCTATTCACTATCATTGGCAAAGTACCCCGAAGTCCAAGTAGATGGAGTTGTTTTATTATCGCATCCCTCCAGGTCATATCGTAAGCCTTCTGAAGATCCAAAAAGACAGCTACGAGGTGTTCTCTTTCATCAAATGCTTTCCGAATTTCTGACTCAATTGCAATCAAGGCGTCAGTGCTTGAGTTATTCCGACGACAGCCTACTTGGAACTTCGATAAGAATGAATTCGATTCCAGTACCCAGGTTAGTCTGACATTTATCATTTTTTAAAAAATCTTGCCTAGGCATGAGGTCAATGAGATTGGCCGATATTGCTTTGGGTCCGTAGATATGCCATTGCTTTTTGGGATAGGTATTATTATGGCTACTTTCCAGTTGTTAGGATATACTTTCGATGCCCATATTTTATTATATAATTTCAGGAGGTTGTTTTTGCAGTTAGGAGCTAGGTGTTGTATCATGGCGTAGGTTATATCATCATATCCAGGAGCGCTTTCCTTACAGGAGCTTAGTGCAAAATCTAGTTCATGGAGGCTAAAGGGATCATTGTAGTACAAACTCGTATCAGTTTCAAAATCAACTGTTCGCATTTCTTCTATAGCCTTAATCATTCGGAAATCCGGGTCGTAGTTAAGTGAGCTGCTCACAGATTCATAATGGTCGGCAAAGGCTTCACTCATCTCCTGATCAGTAGTTATCATAGTATCATTCACTACTAAAGCTTGGGGGGAGTTGTAGAAGTTTTTCCCCGAGAAGGACCTTATTCTCCTCCAGACCTCCGAAACAGGAGTATCCGCAGCTAAAGAAGACACATATTTCTCCCAGGAAGTCCTTTTACTCTCTTTAATTAGCCTATGCGCACGGGCTCTCAGTTTTTGAATACCACCAGATTCTCCGGGAGGGATCTTCGAAAGGTTTTGAGGGCCCCTTTTCTATCTTTTATAGCTTGTTTAATATTTTCGTTCCACCATGGGACCGCTTTTGAAGATCTAATACCATTCGATTTAGGTATGGACAAGTGTGCAGTATTCACAATAGAGGATGTTATAGCGTCTACAGCATGGTCAGTCTCTTCGTAGAGCTCAGGATCCGGGATGGATACCAGTTGAGTCTTGGATATCCCGCTCGGTGTCGAATACAAGACCGAGTTCATCGGCTGCACGGATTGCTGCCTTAAAAGAAACGCCCTTTCCCTGCGATCTCATGGTCTTATTATCATTATATATTATTATTATTATTATTATTATTATTATTATTATTATTAATTATTATTATTATATATTATATATTATTATTATTACTTATTTTTATTATTATTATTATTATTATTATTATTATTATTATTATTATTATTATTATTATTATTATTATTATTATTATTATTATTATTATTATTATTATTATTATTATTTTCGTTTTTAAACACTACCAGTCAGGCCCTTACTTCCGAAGCTCCGACCCATTCGGAAGGGCGCGCTGGTTACATAAACCAATGACCTCTCCCCACACCCGTGAGGTGAGAGATCATTGGGTCCGAGAATCATGTGTCCTGAGCAAACGTAACGATCCGAGAATGACTGCCTTCTGCATGCGGCCGGCTAGAGATTCTGCCGATTTACGGCATGCCGGTATAATTTCCAGGTTTGAGAGTAGCGTTGGCATCATTCCACCAAGGGCCCCTATAATCAGAACCACTATCTTTACAGAATGGTCTGGATAGAGTCTGCGGAGCTCGAAGAGTAGATCTCGATACTTCGTCCGTTTCTCGTCCTCTTTCGCACGATATTCGTCTCGCCCGGAGCCGAAAACTCTATGACGTATATCGTTTTCTGCTCGCGGTCGAAGAGGACTACATCAGGCTTGTTGGCTTGTATTTGCCTGAGGGTGGGGAATGAGTAGTTCCAATAAATTCGGCACTTCTCATTCTCCACAACGGACTCAATATCCCCCGGAGCGTAGGGCAGCACCGGTGTCTCATCAATACCGTACGAGTGTCGTAAATGATAATACAGCACTCGTAACGCCGCGTTATGACGATGGATATAGGCTGAGACCGCATATACTGTACATGCTGACAGCAAGTGCATGATGGTCTCAGGCGCTCCACGGCAGGCCCTGCATCTTGTGTCAGGGACCTCTATACCCATCACGCGGCTTCGGTAGACGAGGTGTTGAAAACACCGTCCTGGCAAGCCATGATGAATCCCTCAGTCTCCGACTTGAGTCCACCTGACCTAAGGAATGCAAGGTCAGCCTTTCGGATAAGCCGTGGTCTTCAATGTGTTTGTCGAAGCTTCCATGCGTCGTCTTATCCTTGTGGAGCTGCAGATGTAGAGTATTCTCTGCAGCTTTTATTCTGACTCTCCGTCGAGCGGGCTCCAACCTCGGTGACTGAGTCTTGGATATCCCGTTTGGTTTCGAATACAAGACCGAGTTCATCGGCTGCAGGGATTGCTGCCTTAAAAAGAAACGCTCCTTTCCTGCGATCTCATGGTCTTTGACCATGCAGAGAAGGGATCCAAGCTCCTGATGACTTTACAGGCTCCATCCAGCACCATCCTGTTGTGTAGACACTCCAAACTCAAAAGTCCACGGCCTCCTTGTTTCCGGGGGAGGTACAACCGTGGAACGGACGATTTCGGATGCAAACTACGATGTAGGTGCATCATTTTGCGAGTCTTTACGTCGATTGCACGCAGCTCTTCCAGGGTCCACTTCATGACCCCAAAGGAGTAGATTAGTATTGGAACGGCAAGCATGTTGGTGGCAGAAACTTTGTTCATGCCCGACAGTTCTGATGACCAGATCTGCCGGAGTTTCTGCTGATACTTGCCGCGGAGAGCGTTTTAACCGCCACTACCTCTTGGGTGCAACGTTGTTGCACTCCTAGGTAGGTATACGCCTCTCCGGCATCCAGATGGCGGAGGATGCTTCCATCTACCAGCTGCGCGTCCTCTCCGTAATCCTCGCATCGTCCTCTTCTGAGATGAACCAGTGCACATTTATCCATCCCGAATTCCATACCGATAGCATGCGTGTACTCTTGCACCACCCTCAGAGATTGCTGCAGATCTCCCTCACCCGAGGCATAAAGCTTCAGGTCATCCATATAAAATAAATGGGTGACCTTATGCCTTCGGTCTCCAGGGGTGCCACAGTTGTAACCACGAGTTTTTCTGAGTGCAACGGATAATGGCATAAGTGAGATGCAAAAAAGGAGGGGGCTGAGGGAATCCCCTTGGAACACACCTCTCCTGAAGATAACCTGCTCCGTTTGGACTTTGGCTCCACCTGATGTTATGGTGAAGCGAGTCCTCCAGAGTGGTATCAACTGTTCAATGCATCTCACTATTTGATCGGGTACCGCAAGGCATCTGAGCAAATGCAAGATCAACTCATGCGATGTTGAGTCAAATGCCTTGCGGTAATCGATCCAGGCCATCGAAAGGTTGCGCTCATACTGCACGGAGTCCTGCGTGATACATCTATCGATCAGCAGGTTCTCCTTGCAGCCAGCAACACCTTTCTTTGACCCTTTCTG
Organism: Gonioctena quinquepunctata; assembly: GCA_018342105.1. Taxonomy (NCBI): domain Eukaryota; kingdom Metazoa; phylum Arthropoda; class Insecta; order Coleoptera; family Chrysomelidae; genus Gonioctena; species Gonioctena quinquepunctata. The sequence goes on along the minus strand of JAFIRS010000098.1, from coordinate 1,264,545 downwards.
CTCATATATCCGTTCGTACACCGTGTCAACTGCGAGGAGTATTCGCGTGTACAAAATGCGCGTAAATAATTTGTAACACGTGTTCAAGCATGTTATCGGTCTGAATTCTTGGGATCAGACAAATCTCCGTTTTTGGGGATTAGCACGGTTCGCCCTCGACAAACCAAGCCGGAATCTGCTGCTCTCCACTAAGCCACGAGTTGAAAACTCTGGCTAAGTGGTGGTGGGTACTAGAAAACTTTTTCCACCACAGGTTGCTCAACATGTCTGGGCCTGGAGCAGCAAAGTTCTTCGAGCCCTGTAGAGCTTTCCGAACTTCTTCCGGGGTTATCGGTTGGCGCAGTTCATCGGGATGAGGCTGCTGGAACCTCCTACAGAAGGCTCCAAACTGCGTCAGGGCTGGAGTGTCTATATTGAGTGGCTGCGGATATTCGTAAATCTCCTTCCAGAAGTTTTCCACCTGATCAGCGGTCGGCGGGTTTTCCACAACAAGCGGCGGTTTCTGGAATAAGCGAGAGGGTTTCTCGCGGAACTGTTTGTTTTCCGCGATTCCTCTCGCTCGCCGTACTAGTGACTTTTTGGCAGCCACTAGCATTCGTATCCTATCAAGACAGTGTTGTTTGATGGTTAACAGCACTCCTTGATTTAATGTGTGATGGACTCGTCGCAACTTAGTTGCGATTCGCCGCACCGTTCGCGTAAATGGCCTATTGGCCACTACGTAGTCCATCACACATTGGATACGAGATGCGTGTTGTCTCGCCGACTTGATTTTTGCTTCAATCTTCTGTATGCGTCTCTCATGCTTTCCAGTCGGAGACGCATTATTCTGCGTATCCGCACGGGAAAGCACAAGAGCAGCGTCATACACGGCGGTGTTGATTTGCCAGATGTCAGCTTCTTCTGGAAGCGCTTCACGAATCTCCGCATCCACTCGAGCCAGATCTTGAGGCTTCAGGGGCTTCAAAGTGCGGAGCACCCTGCGTGTTCTGATACCCTCTATTGGTGGAATATTGATACCTGCCACCTCTTCGACTGGTTCGACTCGTGGCACGTCTGCCACTTCGGCCACTTCGTCTAGGAGGTGGTCTCACATAGCCACGGCCACGAAGGTGGGATACATAATCCCGTAGATTTTGTTTGGAAAATGCGGCATACTCTGGGTGTGCCACGCACCACAGAGCATGCATTCGCGCCATGTATCCCCTTCGGGCGGGCTCGCTACTCTCGTAGCAACGCAGAAGGCCGTCTCTCATTTCGTCTGTCCACTCAGAACGTTGTCCATAGCGTGGGTCGTCATAAGGCTGTCCGTCGATTTGGGCCCCACCACCTTGCCGTTGACCTCCATCCAGATGAGGTCGGTTGTGGGGGCCCTGTCTCCTCCTTCTAGGAACCAGAGTATGGTCCTGCGAGGGGGTTAGCCTAGCAGGAACACGGCCGACACCAGAGGAAGTATTTGCTTCTTTCCTCTCGGATGCGCTTAAGCTGCCGGTCCGATTTTGCATCCTTGGCTGGGTTAAGTGGTGGCGCCACTCACCAAGGTCATTGCTGGTGTTGTTTGACCTACCCTGCTTATTATTATTATTATTATTATTATTATTATTATTATTATTATTATTATTATTATCATTATTGTTATCATTATTATTGTTATTATTATTATCATTATTATTATAATACAGTTTATAGGAGTGCAGTGTCAAGCGCGGTAACTATGATTTATTTATTTGCGTAGAATCGAATAATTCAACTCCAATGTGTAACGATTTCACAGAACAGTCTGTAAAAATGGGCATTCAAAATTCCGAAGAAATTTATAATGTGCCATCGCAATTTTTCGATATACCTATAATCGATCGAATTCAAAAGTTTGAGGCAGCCTGTATCAATATTTGGTTCCGTGGAACCGGAATATCTCTGATTTCAACTCATGTGATATCACAATCGCCAAGAAAATTATTAAAATCGGCTCTAAGTTCTTATGGGTTCCGAAGATATAATTTCTGGCTCCGTTGATTTGACGACTCACAATGAGAGTTGTGCAATTCTCTTTTTTCGATTGAAACATTCCTCATACTGTACAACTTATTCTTGAGAAATTCCTACTGGACAAAAAAAAAACTGTTTTATACTCATTACATAGTTTGGCTGAGTAAACACAATACATTCTTTCCATATTAACATATACAATTCATCACACTGTGGTTTCCGAACGAAATTCCTGTATCTCGATAGCCATGCACAACTGACAGCATACGACAAAACGAAACATCACCACAGTAACAAGATTATTTATTCTCAATCTGAAATAGATTTGTCTGGCGAAACTGCTGAACATTTTTGGTAAGATTCTCCCCAAATAATTTGAATACAATATATTCATTTCAACATACTTGTAGATGATGAAGTGGCAATTCTTTTTCCACATTCTGCTGATACTCAATTCCGGCGCTTTATCAGAGACTTCAGCGAGCACTGAAGCAGTTGAAGTCACAATGGCCCAACGAAACATATCCGATGAGCTGAAAGATGTTATGAAGCACATACCGCACGAGAAAATTACCCAAATTGCTGAAAAACACCTGAAAACTGATCCAGGTTTCATTGCAGCCATCAAGTATATGCAAGGAGGTGCGTGGAAAAAGTTGGTGGAAAATATCAGAGTAAATAAGGCATGGATAGCTTTCAAGGATCACATGACGCATTATGGCTTTGACGTTGACACCATCATCCACTGTAGCGATACCTTCATAAAAAATGCGAATATAACCAGAGACTCTAATGCACCAAAAAGTCTAAATTCATTCATGGAGGATGTGGAGGAATCTATTCCAGTCGCGGATATAATTTCTTATCTACACCAGAAAATGAGAAAGAACGTGACATTGCAAGAACTTTTTGATAAGATATCTAGTAAGGAGTCAAATAAAATCGTACAAGGTGCTCTCAATATACCAGAGGTGCAGCAGATGATGAAGGAACTGAATAGTATGGACTTAAATCTGTATGAGTTTTTGTCCTTTGTGTATTCATTTTTGGGATGGGGTGAATTCAAGGTACCCAAGTGAATTTTCTAGTTAGAATTCGTTTTTTTTTTGTTAATATGTTTGTTAGTTTCATAAGTTATGTTGAATAAAGTTGATCTCGAAGTTTTGGTATGTTTTATTCATATTTGAGGAATATTGAAAAGAAAAATAGTTCTAATAATTTGATGAAATATTAAGTATTTCGGAAAATGTTCAGATTGCTTCACGTCCAGGTAAAAACTCAATGAGAGATAACATTTGATAGCAGTACAATAATTTGTTCACATGCCATGGACTTGAAGTAAGTACAAAACAATTCACGAAACAAATTTGTTGTCGTTAATCCCTCTCGTTTCATTTCTGATTAATACAAAAATATATTTTTGAATATAGGTTTTAATATATGTGTGTGATGATGACTCTTCTGAAATAACCATGTCCAATACTATTTACAGATCATGATTCAAGTTTTCAAAATTAACAGTGAGAAAAAAAGGGTCATAGATGATTGTTGAATTTCGTATTCATAATCCAGAAAAAAACGAAACTATACGTTTTTGTATAATTTCTCAGATCATTTTAAACGAATAAATATTTCTAGTAAAGCTCTTCTCACCACCAGTTTCATTCATTAATTAGTACGGAGGATTGAAAAAGACGGGGTTCAAATATCGTTCAAAGAAGAGAATAATAAAATGATTGTTTCAATATTCAGGAAATAAACAACCTTCATGACAAAAGGATTTTTTGCAACACCGGTTTCAAAAGTTGAATTTTTGAGTGCTGTGTACCCTGTCGAATGCGCTCAATATATTCAATCAATCAAGATATACTTTATTGTCGGAAAAAAATAATTTTCGAAGACAAAGCTTCTGTACAGAGTAACTAAAAAAAAAGAATGATGAAAATATATAAATAAATGTCTAAAATATGATACATTTGGGACAATCGAGAACATGAAACAAGTAATGTATATTAACAAAAAACAAGTAATGTGTATAAAAATGATATAAAGTATAACATTGGATTATTTTCTATTTTATTATACATTGGTAAATAATAGTTCATATTCAGTCTCTTGAGTTCTTTAAGGATTATGACATGATTCCCAAGTATGGAGAACTTAGAATTGCTAGAGATTAGAGGCAAAGTAATCGTCCAGATCATAATACGAATGCTGTACCAGGATTTTTTTTATATCTCTTCTGAACCGCTTGAGACATGTGTCCCTAATGGTTAGGGGCAGATGATTATACATTTTGATGCCGTTGTTAACTATAGAGTCTTTCATCATATTATTAGGTGGTCTTGGTAATCTGAAAAAGTAGCTTGGCCGAGTATTATAGTATGAATCATTTGTATCAATTAGATTTTTATTTTTATGTATTAGGCTAACTGATTCTAGAATGTATAAAGATGTTACTTTCAGGATTTTTTTATCTTTGAATAACTGCCTACATGGATGTCTTTGCCTTTTTTTGCAAATATACCTCTCTTTCTTGGAGTACAAAAGCATTTTTGTGTAAGAGCAGCACGCGCCTCAAAATGCAATCCCATACCTCAAATAAGATTCTATTAGAGCGAAATACGCGGTTCTAGCTGCAAATGATTGCCTAGATTGCATTTAAGATTTTGGTTGTGGAATATTTCGAATACATTTTTATTAGTGATTTTGGAAAGAATAAACATTGTTGTAAAATAAAATTGTAACGCTTGATTGAGTGATTTTGGATTCATAAATCGTATGGTAGTTCCAAAAGTCTCCCTCGTTTCAGTTCCTTAGATTCGTTCGAAATTTCAAGAACATCGAAATAATTGCATGGAAGATTGAAGATTCTCTCATTTGCAGCTTGTTTTGTCATGAATAAAACCCAGTTTGGGCAAGCCCCTTTTCTTTGCTCCATGAAATTCATTGTCAATTTATATTTGGAATCCTATCAATTTGAAATATTCTGTATATTAGCTACGAGTTTATATAATTGTGATGTAAGGAAGGATTCATCTCTTTTTTTAAAGCCATGTTAATGAAATAATACATGGTATTGAAACAACCCTTCGTGTGAGAGTCAAAATCATGCTTGATCGTCTTTTTTATTTGTAACCTTCACAAGCATATTTTGTGATTGTCACTACAGATATTCTAATATGAATGCCATTGTTTTCCTATTGTCGTTTTTACTAGTTCGTTAGGGATGTTATTGGATGTTAGATACGATTGGTCTGAGGGGGTGGTATTCATTATACATATATTTTTGGAGGGATGGCAATTTGGATTTTTAATTGATTTTCTTGTATGCAAGACATTAGATTCTTTTTGTGCCACTTTTTCATCATATTATTATTTTGTATTTGCAATTTGTTGGTAGGGTTTGAGGTATAGGTGTTGTTGTCTTGTAGTAGGTATTTTTCCTTCGTTTTAGGGTTTTCCATAACAACGGTTTAATTACTTCTATCTGGTTTGAGAACCAAATATGGAGAGTTGCCATTGAGAAATTTCTCAGTTTTTTCAAATATTTTTCATAATTTTATTTTGTGTGGTGTTATTATGGTTTAGTTTTTGTTCTTAATGTTTGATTGCGTTAACCACTTTAGTTCTGATTTCATCACAAATGTTGGTGTGGAGATTTTTTATACTAGTTTCAATATTAGCACTATATGCAGTTGATGGTATATTATCTTCGTTTAATAGGGGCATGGAAAAGTTTTCACCATAAGCAAAAGCTGTCTCGATTTCATTAGGGATGGAAGTTGCGATAGGTTTGTGATCCAGTTAGTATATCTATTGGTTGTGTGTTTGTGTTATTTTTTCGATTAGGTTTTCAAGTTTTATAGTATTCTTTGCTTAAATTTTTGAGAATATTTTTTTTTAATCTTTCATTTTCAAGATTTAGGAAGTCAGTAATCAAATGTTGGGAAAAAAATTCTTTAGGACCATTTACTTGTCCTATTGATGTTTTTTTTCTGTGTCATGTAAGGTGCTGATAGTTTCTCTGATGAGTAAATTTAATATTTGAAATTTGTACTTTGTGGTGTATGAATGTTAAAGGTTGCCAAAATACAACCCGCAAATTTTTGTTATCAAAAGTAATAAAACCGTTGTTGTGGTAAAAACCGAATACGAAGAGAAAATGTACCACTTACTACAACACCTATAAAATACTGAAATCAAACCCTACTAACAAATTACAAACAAAAAAAAACAATATACAAAAGTGATACCAAAAAATATAATATCTAACATACAAGAAAAACAATTAAAAATGCGCAATGGCACTCCTCCAAAAATATATAGGCTCCTCAAACTGCACAAAGGAAACCTTCCCCTCAGACCAATCGTATCAAGCATCCAATCAATGTTCTACAAATTGACAAAATTCCTCGCAAACATTATATCACAAATAACAGGAAACAACGAACATTCCATAAAAGACTCTTTTGATTCTAAAATTTGTATCAATAATATAACAATCAGCTCCTTATTCCACTGGATGTCATATCTCTTCATATAAACATCCCTAACGAACTAGTAAAAACGACAATAGAAAAAAATTGCTTTTATTAGAAGAATACTTCCCCTCCCAGAAAATTAATTCATCCAAGCGATAGAACAAACCCTATCCATGAATTACTTTCAATTTAACAACACATTTTAGCTACAAGTTGATGGCTGTGCCAAGGGATCCCCCATCTCAAACACAATTGCACAAATAGTAATGGAACTTCTAGAAGGAACCGTAATAAACAACCTACCCTTCAACCTACCTTTTTTTGAACGCTATGTCGACGATTGCATAATGGCAGTACCAGAAAACAGACTGAATGAACTCCTAAACTTCTTCAACAATTACCACCCTAATATACAATTCACAATAGAAAAAGGAAAAGACAATAACATTGATTTCCTTGACATGACACTCATAAAAAAGAACACAGATAAGACAGAATGGTACACTGAACCAACTTGGTCGCCAGATACCAAATTATGAAAACCCCCAAAAAAAATGCGTTATAAAGGCGTAACTGACAGAACCCTCCAACTAAGTAGCCCCCCATTCAGACAACACACAAGAAGAAGTTCGGAAAACACTATTAAATAATAATTAACCTTCAACCCTGAAAAATTAAATTATAAAACAACGTAAACATAACCTATACAACTCTTCAGAACAAAAAAAACAAAATGCTACCTGAAAAATTACTCACAATACCGTGCATTCCATGTCTTTCGGAAAACATGAGTAATATCCTCCAAAAACATAACATACAAACGTGCTATAAATCAAATGATCTACTAAAACAACTATACACCCCTCTCGAAGACAAAGATCTCAAAATGAAAAAGTCCAGCCTCATATATAGCATTCCATGCAAGGACTGCAATCAAAAATATTGTCACAAGTGATATGTTATTTTACCACTGGTGTTTCTAACAAATGAAATACTTGGAAAAGGAAATATAGTTCATATAATTTTTTAATCATTTTTATCACCGAGCGGATTGCGATACCAAATTACCTTCGAAAGAGTTGTATTGGCGTGGATTCAAAAATGCGATTTAAGATTTGATAAAGAATCACCAAAATAATTTCGTTACCGAAAATTCTGTCTTTGAAGATTCTGAATCATCTCGTGACTGGAAGACATCTGGCACTAGCACTGATTCTACTTTTTAGGTTCCCAGTTTCTAGGAGATTTATTAATTCTTTCGAGAACTGTAACTTCCATACTGATTGAAGTTCTTGACTTCTTTTTCATTCACAATCTATCTCATTCCTTTTAAATAAAAAAAATATTGAGCATTCGAAACAGTTTTGCATGAATTATCTGTGGTTTGGTCCCTCAAAAACCTAATAAAATAATAGAAAGGATATCCATACGAGAAATCTTAGCAGTTGAATAGTTATGAATTTTATCCAATTGAACTCATCCTGAATTGGATACTCATTTGAAAGATAAGAAATGTTGAGTAATTTAAAATCAGGTGGGCAAGGACTATATAACTAAAAAAACACTGAATGCCACAGAGATGAGTGTATCGTCTCAGAGTACGAACCGAAGCAGTTTCTCCGGTCACTACATGAATATCCTTAATGTATTCTGCCAAACAACTGTTAAGGCCCCCACAGACGATGTCGGTATCGCTACATGTCGCCATACAAGTGGCGATAGAAGTATATGAGATTTGTTACAAGTACCAACGCCTCCACACACGGTTAGACGAAATCGTGGAACATCATTCGCAAGCATGTGGTATCGCCGTTTCACGATAGTGATTGAGACGGTGATACTGATACCGTGATAGTGATACAATAACACACACGATGAAATTTGTATCGCTACCACGGTATCATGCAACCGATCTCATACCGATCTCATCGTCTGTGGGCGCCTTTGAACATTAATCGCTTTATCCAAGCCGTATCATAAAATCTCCCAAGACCACTGGCGATCTCCAGGAATGATATCCCAGTCATTTTCACGTATTTCCTATCTGCAATATACTTTTATCAATTATTTTTCCTGACCACAGATGAATAGGAGATAAAAAAAATACATTGTTGTGGGCTAAAAACGTTTCTCCTTGCCTATCTAATTACTTATATCTCACATTATCTTCTCTTCTATAACTATTCTCCCAAGAAAATCTTCCATAACTCATCAACTGCATATATGAAATGGCATTTCAAGACGATAATTTAACTTTTTATCATATCTGCCGGTGATAAAAATAACTTTTGTGAAATATTGTATCCTACTTTGGCTGTGTTATACTGGCTTTTGGTGACCGGAACTACTCTCTTTGATTGCCCATATAGATAGTTTGGGTAGTGTTTCTTTTCGAGAGTTTTTGAAAAATAACATTTCTTATCTGTAAACTGTGAATTTTGTCGAAGTAAATATTTCATTTAAAATGGATATGGCATTTTGCTACAATATTATGGAATGACGTTACAGTTAGAAAACAGAATAAACGGCCACAAATACACCGACAATCATAACCCTGATTTCGCTAACACCAAAATCCTCGCCTATGACCCCAGCGAAGGAAAAATAACTATTAAAGAAATGATTTATATAAAAAATAGCAAACAGGCAATCAACAATAGAACTGACATCAACAATTCAATATGCTCCTATCAACTCGAATATCCTGAATGTCAAGCAATAGAAACGAACAACAGTGATACCAACAATTGTATTTGGGAAAATTAAACATTCGTAATACATGCCAGCTCCCAACATTTCGGCAATACGAACCAATACGACCGATCCACCATTACCAAAGTGAACAAATCGAACACCAAATCATAGTTTTCAAGCTTATCCCTCATAGTGATGGAAAAAAAAACAAACCAAATAGCTAATACAACTTTAAATAAACAAAAGATGATTAACACCTTCAAATCATTGACAAGGTACGTACATCATTTTCTGCTCCCGATGCAAGCGAGACGGAGTAATGTCTCGTGATTGCCCGTGCCCATGACCGGAAAACCACAACCACGACTTGAAGCACGTGCAGCATCGCCCCCATGACGCCTCACCTACCGTCATCATTGCTACAGCCGACCACCGACCGCATCTTTCCGTCAAGATTCCCGGTGGCACCGCTGAAGCGCTGATTGACACAGGTACTGTAATCACCTATTTCGGCGACAGGATAGCCAGGCAGTGGAATCTGCTAGGAGTACCGAAAACTCCAACTGCTACGAGTTTCGCCCGACTGGCCAATGGACAAACCGTTACCGTCCCCGCAACGTATCACGTGGAGATCCGATTTGCAGAACACCGCTTCGAGGAATCTTTTGGACACCTGAGTGGCCTGTCAGCCGATATGGTCCTAGGAATGGACATATTGAGGAAAAGGCAGTTTGGACTCGACCTAGGAAGTGGCCAAATCTTGGTAAAGAACCAACCCATTGCAATGGAAGCTCGGCCCGTACCATGCTTTCCCATTGGAGTTACTGAGTCAAGACCGGCCCTAACGCTTTCCAGAGAAGGAGAGGACCACTTACCAGCCTTCCTGCAGGATCAATTACGACCATTCGAGGAAATTCATGGGGTAACACCGCTGGTGGAACATAGGATCCGTCTCCTAAATCCCGAACCACTAAAGCAGCGATACAGACCCCAGAATCCCAGAAGGCAGGAAGTACTCAATACTGAAGTTGACAGAATGCCACAGGAGAACATCATAGAACCCTCCGAGAGCCCGTGGAGCTCGCTAGTAGTCATAGTGCGGAAGAAAGATGACAAGCCGAAGTTCTGCATCGACGTCCAGAAAGTCAATTCCGTCTCCATGAAAGATGCGTCATCAACACCTTCTGGACCAACGGAGCCGCCACCCGACGTCAGGAACTAGCGGCTTAACCGCCCCAGCAGCTCCGGAACCCCATCTGCATGCCTACCTACCCGTCAACAGGGATCTGTGCTGGCGCTGCTGTCAACCAGGGCACACACGCAGCATGTGCCAACGAAAACGGCCCCTCCTGTTTTGCTCCCGATGTGGTTCGAAGGATGTCCTCTCTCGGGAATGCCACTGTCCCGACCCAGCCGCCCAGAGGAGACCAGCCCAGAGGAGACCAGCCCAAGAAGGACGACGTCCCGTGCCCCGATGTCAACGGTATCCTGACCCGCATGTCCCCGATGCTGATGTTCAGCACTCATTAGTTTGATGCCGTAGACAGACTCGTAGGATCAGGATGCGGACGCCAGCATCCAATCCAGGAATATTTTTTTTAATCATTGTGGTATGACTATTTTCTAATTTTATTTTTTGAGATGTTTTTTTTGTTGTACAATGATCATTGTACACAGTAGTCCTGTAATTTTTTCTCCTCGCTTCCCGGCAACCGGAAAAGAGTTTATTTTGTTATTCATTTGGAATTATTTGAGGTCCACATTTAAGTTCATTTTATTGATATTCCGTATTTTATGTATCAGGTGGACCTACCCCAGATAAAGGGTTCGACTATTAGGGGGGCTAGGCACCTGGCGGGCTATACTGTTATATTCCGAAATATTGATTTTTTTTCAAATAAGGATATCACTGTTCGAAACAAGAGTTAAAAAAAGAAAAAGAATATTTGTTTTTCTCTTTTTCCCCGAAGTGGAAAGGGTATGTAACAAAGTTACTATTTTTCCGCTATATTTATCAGTCAAAAGCTCCCTGTAAAGATTTAAACTCATCTTGACAGTAATAATACCATTGGTGTTCGTGATAAATCCGTGGATTACACGATTACACCTACCCTAATAAACAGACTAAACGCCTTCCGGAAATCACGCAAATACTGCGGGGCGTATATAAATAGCACGTGCGAGTATTACCTGCGCTAGCCAACGACTCTCGAGAAAACATTTGTATCGAGCCAGGTGGGATATTTACAAACGCGGCCGAGAGAATTCAGTCATCCGATAGAAGCCACAGACAGCAGTCCAGTCAGGCCAAAGGAACACGCTACCGAGCTGACGTCATCCGACTGACGTCACATCACGTGGATTGCCACTTAGGAGAATTTCACAAGCAGTGAGCGGAGCTCAGTCAGTCATCCGCCAGAAGCCATAGAGAACAGTTGAGTCGAGACAAAGGCGCACGCTGCAAGCTGACGTCACAGCATTGAAGATTCTACTACAAAACGACGCGCGCATATAATTCGGTCGAGAGGCATTCGCAAAAGAGGGGGAAGCCGGCTGTGATTCCGTTTTTACGCGTCCGACTAGTATCCAGAGTGTGAGCCAAAGCCCGAAGCAGTCCACGACCGTCCCGAAGCTTGCCGAAGCAGTGAGATCGGAGTTTGGGTAAATATGTTATCTGAGGTAAAAGACATAAGGAAATATTTGTAAGTACCACAGATGCGATGTGCGCATGATCGAACCATAGGCGTAAGAGGCACATATTCATTTCGATGCTGCGCTGGTTATTTCTGCATACGAGTCGGTACGATACCCCCCACCGCAAGAGCTTATGGTTGCTAAGTTTACCCCACCTGTTCGAAAACCCCCTCTCCGCTTTTAGACTGCCGTCAGCCGCCCTTCCTGTATTTCTTTATTCTTAATATACCTGTTCATTCTATTTTTAGTATTCTTTCATTTACCACCTTGAGTAGAATTTAAACATCTAGTGCGCAGTCGCCACCCAGGTTCGAAACCCTGTTGAAAGCAATTAAAGCCTGCCTTGCTGGCCTTGTTACACTGTCACGACTATATTGACCCCTGGAGTGACTTTTTTCACTGAGACTGCCCGGAGCAAAAGTGTTTTCCACTATAAACCAAAAGGTGGCGCCCGAGGTAAGACCGAGAACAGTGATAGGCGCCAAAGTTTCATAGTAGAGGGAGAGACCCCTTTACAACATACTTATGACAATAGAGATACTTCAGTGCTGACTTTTTGAGACATATGCGTACTTGGTACAAGATTCCAGAACAGTAAAATTTATAGAAAAATTGTAAAACAAACATAGCATGAACCACGATAACATAAATACCTAATAATAATAATGAATTATCAGTTTCATTATTTGATAAACATTTCACATAACAATATATATATATATATATATATATATATATATATATATATATATATATATATATATATATATATAAAGTCTGAGAAATTCTTTGGGACAGCAGCAAACGCAAGTGTACTCTTATAACATTATATTTCCAATATTTCGACAATGAATATTGTCATCATCAGGGAGCTACAAAGGTGAAAATACTATAGTATGTTGATAAATATAAAAAAGTCTGAGAAATTCTTTGGGAAATACAAAAAGATGTAAAAGACAGCATTAAAACATGTAAAAACATGGAGCAACAATTAGATTTATATGGAATATTTGTAACAAAAACATTAATGGTAAATTTACTAAAAGCCGAGAACAATTGTGGTGAACATTCTTTGGTTATGAATGTGAAAAATGTGGGTAAATGGAGACATAGAGGTTGGAATTTAACATAACCTAAAATGTCAACGTCAATTTGTAAAAAAATTTAAGAAGAAGAAGAGACATTTGGTCTTAGCTATCCAAATGAAAGTGGAAACATCAATTGCAATTACTACTGGAGATGAGATGAGAAAATTGAATAAATAAATTTTATTATGTTATTATATTTGTAATATCTTTCATGTTGGTTTGTATTGAATAGAAAAGGAAGATGAATTATTATTGAGAGCATTCGGGTTCTTGTCTAAGATTAATGAATAAGAATAGATCTCACTCAAATGATTGAGATCTGTTCTTTTTTTAAAAATTTTTTGGGATAAAATATTGTGATCTTCTTTATTCACATGTTCACTGAGAGCACATCTTTCAGGGTGAAGTCTACAATCACTTTTGTGGGCACTTATACGGACTTTTAGTAACCTAGCTGTTTGACCTATATATTCATGGATACAACTTGCACAAGGAATGCAATAAACTAGTTGTAACCATGAATATATAGCTCAAAGAGCTAGGTTACTAAAAGACCGTATAAGTGCCCACAAAAGTTATTGTAGACTTCTCCCTGGAAGATGTGCTCTCAGTGAACATGTGAATAAAGAAGATCACAATATCGATTATAATTCCACACAAATTTTAGTAAAAGAAAAGAATGCTTCAAAACCAATCTTTTTGGAAATGGCATTTATTTCTCAATCCAACAATTGTTTAAACAAAAGAACAGATCTCAATCACTTAAGTGAGATCTATTCCTATTTATTAATCTCAGACAAGAACCCGAATGCTTTCAATAATAATTCATCTTCCTTTTCTATTTGATACAAACCAACATGAAAGATATTACAAATATAATAACATAATAAAATTTATTTATCCAATTTTACCATGAGAAAATATCATCTTCGGTAGTAATTGCAATTGATGTTTCCACTTTCATTTGGACAGCTGAGACCAAATGTCTCTTCTTCTTTTTAAAAATTTTTACAAATTGACGTTGACATTTTAGGTTATGTTAAATTCAACCTCTATGTCTTCATTTTCCCACACTTTTCACATTCATAACCAAAGAATGTTCACCACAATTGTTCTCGGCTTTTAGTAAATTTACCATTAATGTTTTTGTTACAAATATTATTCCATATAAATCTAATTGTTGCTCCCAGTTTTCACATGTTTTAATGCTGTCTTTTACATCTTTTTGTATTTCACCGGAAAACGACCATTCTCACTAACATTGTAAGTAAGGTTATTTCTATATTTATCTACATACTATAGTATTTTCACCTTTGTAGCTCCCTGATGATGACAATATTCATTGTCGAAATATTGGAAATATAATGTTATAATACGTTTGCTGCTGTCTCAAAGAATTTCTCAGACTTTTTCCTAACTAGTCAGCAAAGACTACCTCTTCTCTTTCTATATATATATAGACCATTTTTATTTATTGCTCCAGAGGTAAAGTTCCAATATACAATGGAAAATGAATGGAACAATAAATGTGTGTTCCAGAAAATTGTTACAATTATTGTGCGGACCCTGAAAAAGTGAAAGGAGAAATATAAATATAGTAATAGTAATTATTATAATGATGAAAAGTATATAATAGTGATAAGTATAATGATAAAATCATAGATGTAAAGATAAAAGCATAGGTGTAAAGAAAACCTACATTTGATAGGATAAAACAAGTTCAAAGATAAAGCACTGGAAAGATATGGATACGAAACAGTGGTGAGGTAAGGCAATGAAACATTGACAAGGGGTATGCTCCGGGTTTTTTATCTATTGAATTATGGACGTATGTTCTTGGGAGACTGGTGATATGAAGGGATAGTTTTTTTAAAGACTCTTGAATGGCATTCATTTTGTTTGCTCACTGGAAAATTATTGAATAGTTTCTGTACCTGTACCTTTGTATTAGTATCCCCTAACAAAGAGTTAGTGTGAAATAAGTAAATAACAAGTCTATTCATTTTAAATTATTAATTATATTTTCAGTAGTTTGAACTCAATAAATATTTGACTCAGCACATAAATGAATCACTAACAGGTACAGAATATGAATTTATTTATATTATAATAAAAACAGACAAAGTCTAAGTTCACAGTATAATGCATATATGATTATGTCTAAATAATCAACATCAAGAATATTTACATTGTACATATTGTAAAAGAGTTAAAAAAAAGTATTGTTGCAGTAATATATGGAAAATTTATTGGTACATGCAATAATCCATTCAATACATTCATGATTAATCGTAATATCAAGAATATCTACATCTTAAATTTCGTTGAAACGAGTATTAATACAGTAATATTTGGAATATCCATTAGTACATGCAATAATCCATTCAATACATTCATGATTAATTTTCAACATCAAGAATATCTACATCGTAAATCTATTTAGAAAGGTTAAATAAAAATATCGATGCAATAGGTGATAATTGGTAAATGCAATAATCCATTCAATACATTATATAATCTAACACAGAATATCTACAACTAAATCTGTTAAAAATAAAAGTATCAATACAGTAATATTGAAATCATTGGTACATGCAATAATCCATTCAATTCGGCGAATATCCCAATGGCTGAAGGTAAGTTCAACAGAAGCTTATATCCCCATTTCATTTTGAAGAATTAATCGGTTGTTTCATCCATTCTGTGTAAACTGTACGATGCTAGATGAGCATGAAAAAAAAAGAAAGATTATAAAAGTAGTCCATGCAAGGTGGAGTTTTAATTAATTAGGAGAAAAAATTAAGTCTGCTCAACAGTAAGAAGCATTTATTTCTAGGAAAGAAGTTAGCAATGCATTTCGGCAAAGTATTTTTCCATCTTCAGGCTCTCTAAAATATACATAAAAACAATAGGTGAACATCGTAAAAATTGATGGAAGACTTACTACCTAAATAAACCTAACATCACTGACTTCGAAGTCAAAATGTCAACTCATTAATTTAGTCGATTACCTTTGTTATATTAATCAGTTGACATTTTTACTCCAATGTTTGTGTAAGTCAGTGATGTTATTGTGGTGTTCATTTTTGTGGTAACTATTCTATCAACTTTAGCGATATTTCACAGAGCCTGAAGATGACAAAATACTTTGCCGAAATGCTCTGCTAATTTCTTTCCTAAAAATAAATGCATTTTACTGTGGACCAGACTTCATTTTTTCTACTAATGAAAAAAACAAAGTTTGATGATTTTTTTAAGGAATAAACAATATAACTTTTTTAATGAAAAATCAAAGATGCTTAAAATATTAATTAAAAAAAATCAAGCATTTCCACTTTATATTTCTGATAAAATAACCAGAGGTTGTGAGATATCCCATGTTGAATTTTTCATATAAAGTATTATTCAACCAATAACATTTGGAGTAATTTCCGAATGTTTTGAAAAACTAGAAATAACTAAATCTTCACCTTCTTTGGCAAATGCTCCACTGTGCTAATCAAAGGACGCTTGCGATCTCGGGAATTGTTCTTTGATATATTCTGTATACTGTGCTTGTGCTCAAACTTGAAAACAAAATGAAATATATATATATATATATATATATATATATATATATATACATATATATATACATATATATATATATATATATATATATATTAGCTGGTACCCACGACCTCGTCCGCGTAAAATTTGTATTTTTCCTGTTTTTTTAGTTGTTTCATCTAGCTTATGCCTGTGGCTTTCCGTTTCTCATCATGCCGTTATCTCGTTTGGGTGCCATAATTGATTTTATAGCGAAAGTTACGTTCTGTGGCGACTATTACAAATGCACTAACACCTTTTCAACCCTTTAGGGATATAATTCTCAAGTTAGGTTAAACACGATTTTTCCATTTGTAATAGAGAGCCAAAACATTCATGTTTATGACCGTAACCGAAACCCCATACAAATTTTCACCCCATATTTCACTACTTTAGGGGATGAATTTCTAAAATCACTGAAACAGGTATTCCTCTATTTGTTACAATGACCTCAAATACATTTTTTTATGACCCTAACTTAGAAACATTTACACACCTTCAGGGGTTAAATTTTCAAAAACACATGAACACGTATTTTTTCATTTGTAAAAAAGATTTCAAATACCAATTTTTATGAGCCTAACCTAGAACCAACGGTACCCCTCATACTGACTGCCAATCCCCATTTGACTCCCCATTTCATACCGTCAGGGGTTGAATTTTCAAAAACACAGAAACATGTATTTCTTCATTTGTAACAAAGAACTTAATGCCCATTTTTATGACCTCAACTTAAAAACAACGGAACCACTATACAACCTTTCAACCCTTTAGGGGTTTCATTCCTAAAAACACAGAAACACGTATTTCTTCATTTGTAACAAAGACCTCAAATACCAATTTTCATGAGCCTAACCTAAAAACTAACGGAACCCTCATACTAACTGCCAATCCCCATTCAACCCCCCATTTTACACCGTCAGGGGTTGAATTTTCAAAAACACAGAAATACGCATTTTTTCATTTGTAACGAAGACCTCAAATGCCCATTTTTATAACTCCAACTCAAAAACTAACGGTAGTATACAAAATTTCGACCCCCCCTTTTAACCGCTTTAGGGTTGAATGTTTGGAATACTATGAAACACGTGTTTAATTGAGAGAACTCCAAAGCACTATCCTACTGGCATTCAGAAAATTGCATATGTATTGTCTGCACTTCAGATTGAAATATACTTTTATTTGAACTAAACCTACCTTCTCTGTAAAGTTCAGTCCCAAGTGTTGTGGCACTTCCTTCCGTAATATATAAGTTTCTATACTTGAACGAGGTTTATCAGTTCTTTCCTGTGCTAGTCTTTTTTTTGAAGTCATACGCTTTGATCCCTTCTTCTCGTTTGGCAAATTTAAACTTGGAACCACTATTCTTTTCAGCCTAGGCTTTTGAGTTTCACAATATGAAATCATCATTACCATTATTTGATTCCTATATGAAGAGGTAGAAGAACAAAATAAGATTCCTCTAGATGACTGCCATCAATTATATTTCTAGTATACAATGAAAAACTAGTTTTAGACCAGTCTACAAAAAAAGTCACACTATTTCAGACATTGACAGAAGTTACAAGTGGCGAAAAAATTATATTTTACAAAACAACGTTATCCTAATCATATTATTTGTTGATGAAAATGAAATTTTTCACAAAGAATACATTGGGTACAATGAAATTCGGTTTCGTTGTACTCACCTGGCAAGATGAAATCATCGCTAGTGAAATGAAGATAACATACCACTGCCGCTCTCGAGCCTGGTTTTTTGAGTTCAAATTATTTATCCAAGCCTTATACTTGTCAATTTTTGCCCGGAGTCCAAGTTTAATGACTCCATATACGGCTACTCATTCTTTTCAGGAAACTTGTGAAAAGAGAGGTTAGAATTCACGCTTCTCCTGCTATTACAACCAAACGCCCAACAGTATATATGACTCGGCGAACGAATTTTCGACTTTGTCTTTAGTATAAAAAAATTCCAATTTATTATTAGATAGTATTCACACAACAAATCGTGAAAATAACAAAACAGTCATATGGCCGCAATATAAACATACCTACTCTTAACAGTTCAGTTCATCTCCGATGATTAATTCTCCTATAGACTTGGCTGCCAAGCAGCATTGCTGCGTTGCCAGGTCAGAACAGTTTTCTCACGCGCGCCTCTAGCGGTGAATTTGAAAGCTGTCTTCAAAGGACATGCCGTTCGCTATATTCAACTATTATTTTCTGATTGGCTGATTATTGACTGGAAGATCTCACTCAGCAACCAATCTGAAAACAGTACGCGATGTGCATGAGAAATAATTGGAACACTATTGTATTTTTTTTGCTGAAGTTTGTTCTCACTATCAAACACCGAACTGTTCCGTGCGTGTTTTGTACATTCTATGTGCATTGTTCTTTTTATCTTCCTCTCTCTCTCTCTCTCTCTCTCTCTCTCTCTCTCTCTCTCGCTGTATATTGTATTGGCTTTTGCTTCCTGTTGCGGCGCATTCAGCCAATTGGTAAACGTGGGGATGTAAGAGTCTTGCTCTAAGCAACATCACACCCCTATTATTTCCTAAATATTTTCACTGCACGATTCACGGCACTATGTTAATTTTATACTGGCATATTACAAACGGCTGGACATTCACCTGACTCCCTAACCACGTGGATGATCTCCGCCTTCCATGATGGCTAGAATGTTTTTGCTCTTTTCATCATAATCATTCGGACGTTTTGACAAAGAGTAGAAGACAAGAGAAATCACTTGTTGTAAAGTAGTAAAATCGAAGTGAAATCATTGGAAACGCTTAGATTCCGATTTGATTCATTAAATTTAAATTCTGACCCCGAATGAGCAATAACTTGCCAAGCTCGCGAGGTGATTTTGTTTTCAGTATGAGGAGTCTAAGTAAGCTAATAAAATAAATTAACTCGCGAATCGGGCAAACATGATTTTTTTCTCCAAAGGTATTGCACCAATATTTTTATTTTGGATTGTAGTCAATAGAAGGGTCATTACAGGTTGCATAACAAAACTTAGAATCTTAAACCATGAAGTTTTGTACCTGCGGCACTCGAAATACTGATCAAAGGTTTCGATTTTCACGAAATTCATAAAAGTGCCAATATCTCCAAAACTATCAATATTTTACTGAGGTCATATTGTGATATTCTGCTCAGTCATGAGCTGGACTATCAGTCTTTCGAAGGATGACGTTGGGTTTTGGGACACCCTGTATATATTGTTCCGTACTGATGTTATTTTTTAAGTTCTGGGGACCATAAAATCTACCTAATAGTATTTCCATGAAATCTTCATAAATATTTCAATCTATCGGAATCTGTGACAAATAATGAGCCATATATCAGATCAGAATCTCATCTATTTGTCAGCAATAGTTTGTCAAATCTACCTCTTCCAATTGGGGCGCGCATATCTCAATTATTTGATAGCACCAAAAGGATGAAACATTGTGGCATCAAAACATTCATCACAGAAGTTTTTCAACCGAAATTCTCCAAATATTCGCCCCTATTATATGGTGAAAAAGTATTTTAAATTTGAAGTCACCATCACAAAAATTACTGTTATATCAAATGGATAGCAAGCTCTATGACTAGAGATTTGTCAACACACTTTCGACTATGAAACAACCTGTAGTTAATTACCAGATACACGTGAGTCGAGGAAGTGTTCGACTCTGGAAGGATGGTGCCCAAGGCAGCATTCCAACGGTACTTCGGCACCGATCACTGCCAGCATTGCAATATGTGGCAAAGACGTATATACACTGCTCAACAATATGAAGTAAACAAGGGTCCCAGCAATCAACAAATACTCTACGTTTGATAGATCTTGTTACTGTCATCGTGTTGGCTAGTTTTTGAGTTCATTGATTCTGTGTATTGAAAATAATATTCCTTACTTCTAGCTGTTATCAAGATGATATCTTGAGCTCTGAACAATTACACCTCATAACAAAAAAGCAATTATTTCATGTTAACTGAAAAACCTATCTGAGTTGAATCGAACGCTTTGCAAAGCGGAATAGTCTCATAGAGGAAATCATGTATTGTGATGACTCCATCCCAAATTACCATGAATGAATTTATATCTAAATTATAACAATTGCATACAAAAAAAAATTATAATATGAGATACAGAGAAGAGGTTTCAGAAATTCAACAGATTATTTTTTGACATTTCTAGAAACCAAAGTTTTGGCTAATCAAAACATTATTATAGTGAGAATAATCTACCTAGAAAATTGCCGCGGGAATATTTTGAGGTATTTTGTTTTTATTGTCTGACAACGTATATTTTTAATTTGTCGTCTGTCACTTATTCGCATGAAGGGTGAGTAATGAATCAAAACCGGTTTAGTACCTTGTATCATTGTGCGAGGAAATGTGTATGATCGTAACATCAAAAAATAATCTATAGAATACCACACGAGAGATTTCTTTCTCAAACTTGCTGCCATTTGGCCATAGCAACAAGTTTTCGAAAATATGTCGAATTATTTTCACTTTATTCTCACTCTCTTGTGGTATTACAACTGATAATATTTCAAAAATAGTTGATTTTGAATTGATAAAGAATAACTTTGAAAAATAAGAAATGAGGTTATCAGCAAAAGATATATTCTTGGGGAATATACGGAATGAATATTATACAGTGCGTCTTTTTATAATCCACCCTGTTAACTTTTGAACGGTTCGACGTAGAACAATGGAACAGAAACCGTTTTTAATGATATCACCGATCCTACTCTTTGAATTGAAAGATATTGTGATTGCTCATTAGATGGCGCGCACATCAACTTAAAACTTTCAAATAGCATGGGGTACATCGTTGAAAATATAATTCAATTTTCTTTCCAACCATCCATTTTTTTGTCGATACGTTTTTTCACAATATGCATTTGAAATGTCAAGTATAACAAAAAACTAAACTATTATGTATCATTAAAAATGAATGAATTGGGTATTATGTGGGTCGGAAATTGGATTATTGTATGGATTCAAAATCTCTACCTAATTAAGCTTTGAAACGAATTCGAAAATGAAAAATTATTCAAGTCATGAATCTTTGTCTGCTGATCGCATTTCGTGTTATTCATCGCAATTGTGATTCCGTAGAACCACCATGGGTGGAAGTAAAATTGAATCACCTTTCCAACGATGTGCAACTCAACCTCTATGCCTTTCGAAATTTTCAAGTTGATGTGCCCTCTGTCGAGTTATTGTTATATATCTTCTCTCAAGAAGTAGGATCGATAATACCATTTAAAATATTTTCTTTCCGCAGTACATTATAAATGAATCGAGTACATTATAAATGAACCGAAAAAAAGAAAGATATTATTAAAATATTTTTTCAAATAAACAATTAATATAGACTCAAACTGAACTGAAAATGCGTAACCATGTCAAAAACACCATTAAAAATGAAATTTCACAATGGGTAAAAACAATGCAAACAAATGAACCAAAATTGATTTTCAATTCACCATGTTAAAATGTGGCAACGAATCGCAAGAAAAGCATGTAAGTAATATTTCAATTAAGGGTTCCAGTAGAGGTTTTTATGTTCTACTATCCACCAAAATTCTAAAGTACGCCAATTTCCAGTTCTCACTCAGCAATAGTAAATACTGCAGGGAACTCAAATCCATATTCCATTCTCGGAAAATCTGGAGGTTACCAATGGTGCTTCGTCCCTAGAACATAAATAGTTATTTTAATTTTTATCGATTTCAATTAGAACTCACATTTCAGATTGATAACAGAAACCTTTTTCATATGTATTGGTTTTATTTTTTTCTGGAAATAATTTGTATTTCCTAAACACTAGACACGGACTAGGTGACAGAGTGGCTAAATCCCTCAATACAATTTTTGTGTACCCGATGACGAAGGTTTGTACGGTCGACGCTTAAATTGAGTGTCACTTCACTATTCCAGTTGGGGAGGTTGAAAAAAAGTTATTTTTACAGCAAACACAGTTATAGAATTACTTACCATATGTGGTGTGCAAATATTAAAAATGTCTTAACTTATATCAAGTAGAGTTGACAAGAATAATTCTGTTAAAGGAAAATATATTGAAATTGTGTGGTAAAAAAATGTGATTTGCGATAAAGTATTTTGCGATTTTTCATTTCAGAGAAATGCAGTGATTTTGAAGCTTCGTGTTTCAATCGTAAATGAGTGGAAAACTGAAACCGCAGAGAACCCAGGGTAGGAATAGTTTGATTTGATTGAATTTCTATTAGAAATGTGACATCTATAGAAGATGCATAAAAAAATTAAACAATCTGCATAACATTTAAACATTGATTTGTTTGAAAATATGAACAGGATGTTCATAAGATCAGATGTGGAATAATCTGCTACTGAAAGATAAACTTTAGTCACTATCTTCCATCGTTCAAGATAAGCTCTTGTGGGATATCCATGTTGAAAAGAAAAACATGTATTTCAGAAAATCACATTCTTTTGAATAAATTGAAAAATAAAACTACAAGGAAAGTAACTCCTTAACTCAAATTCAAGATATCCACGTGCCACGTCCAACATAATTATTTGAGACTCAGCACAAAAATAAGGCCAGCAGTTTGTTTATTTGGATGAAACAAGTGGTAACGTTGGACTCGAGCACTAATAATGTGAAAAATACAAAGTTGGTGGTGCAAGGTAAAAATTATAACAAACTAGTCCAAGCGAATATTTCAGTATTGTTTGACTGAATTATACTGGCAGAAATAACTATTTTTCTGAAGTAAATATTCACATAAAATAATCAAAGATGATAACTATTATAAAAAATGAGTAATCAACATTTTTTGACAACTTTTCACTAATTTAGAAGAAACTCCAGTTACGGATAATGCTTATTATCATAGCAGTATATTGAATTAGGCATCAACAACAGATTACAAAGAAGCTCACTTACAATAATGGTTAACAAACAACAATTCTTTCTCAACTAACGTAGTTCGAGACACATTTGATAGGATTGATAAATTCGTGAGTTTGTATAAAATTGTCTCACCCAATGTTTGTATTCTATATACACCACCTATTCAAAAGGTAGAATTTTTTCCACAAATCTTTGAGCAAGTATACGCATTGGTATGTGATACCCAAGATACGATACCCCAGTTGTACTTTACCATTTATCCCGATTATTTCTTCCAATTTCCCGAACAGTCTGTTGGTGGAGCAGTTTAGATATAAATTGAGAAAACGAGATTTCAACTTCTACACAAGAAAGTAGAACAATCTACCTTGACCTGTCTGATGCTTTTTCTCGAATGGGTCAGTAAAGGCCGAATTGAATGGAAACATCGTGAAACTGCGCATGAAGAATATACCAATGCTCATATCTTAGAACAAGTTTCAGTCAAAAAACATCAATAACACTTATCCACATTGAGTGATAAATGTAGGAAGAATACTGGTTTTTTCTACAACATAGTTCAATGCCCATGTGAATGGTCATTGTCACCGAAATTCAACGAAGTACTGGAATCAGTAGTTCGATTTGTATTTTCAGCGGATTGGTATTCATTCTTGAGAATAAAATAGAAGAAAAAACAAATGAACTTCAGGAGAGTATATTTTCTCGTAAATGTTATATGAAGAAGGTTCCTGGGCAAAAAATGCAAAACAATAATATGAATTTTCTTACTGACTGTTTAATCGAATTGGATGATATTTTTTTCGTTATTCCTTCAATATGGAGTGATATAATTATCAGTTTCAAGTATGAATATAAAGGGTGAAGAAAACATTGTCAATGATGATAGAAGAGGCGTTGTCTATATTATGAAATGTGTTCTGTTTGTCTCAGTGATTTCAGTGCAAATTCAAAATAATACTATCTCAGGATTTTTTTTTTTATGTTCTGGTTCCCACGAAAAGGGATATCCTGTAATGTTCAGAGAACATCGTGAGAACCTAGGGAAAGAAGGTAGGAGTTGGTGTTCTTCTTAAATTTCTGAAGGTTGTATGCCTCGGGGAACACCTCCCTAGGCAATGAGTTCCAAAGCCTCGCTGTTCGTTGGATGAACGAGTCTTTGGAAAGTGATGTTCTGCAGGTCTCCAAAGTGACCACGAAGGGGTGTGATGACTGAACTTGACGGGTTAATTTCGAAGAGACTGCCAAAGCAGGAACGATTGTTGATATTTCAGAAGAGCATCGCCCATGAAAATATCTATAAAATAGAGACAAATCGCCAACTTTTCTACGGTGTTCCAGACAAGTGAGCGAGTTTGTAAGCGAGGCATCACCGACGAGACGAATTGCCCTTTTTTGGACAGAATCCAATAGCCTCAGGATATGTTTAGGTGCCGCACTCCAAATATGGGAACAGTATTCCAGGACAGGTCGGATCTGTGCCTTATAGATCATAAGCAGCTGACTGGGGGTGAAATAGCTCTTGGCACGAAACAGAAAATCAAGTTTTGGGATGCACTTTTGGCAATGGACCTCACGTGATTTTCCCAGGAAAGGTTATTGCTGATAGTAATACCAAGCATCGATATGGATGGCTTCAGTGGTATGGTTACTCCTGACAAAGTTATGTTAGGCACAGTGAGATCGGCTTTTCTAGAGAAAAGACATGCTTGTGTTTTGTTTGCATTGAATTCTACCAAGTTATCAGATCCCCATTCGAGAATTGTTGCTAAGTCCATATTTATATTATTAACATTTCTTCCTCGTTCATTTCTAGTTTCACGGGCTGATATAGGGGCCCTGGAAGAGAAAGCGGTATGCAGGGTACTATCATCGGCAAAGCTGTGTACTGGACATGAAGTTGCTTTCAACAGGTCGTTGATATGAAGTAGAAATAGTGTTGGTGCGAGAATGGATCCTTGCGGAACACCAGCATTTATGAGTAGAGTGTCAGATGAAACTCCATCGACCACTACATGGAGAGACCTGTTTGAGAGAAAACTAGCAAGCAGAGAACACAGCTGAGGGGGCAAGCCATAAGACGGAAGCTTGGCGAGGAGTCCCTGGTGCCAAACTCGATCGAACGCCTTGGAGATATCTAATGCCACAGCTGAAGTTTCTCCATACTCTTCAATAGATAGCTGCCATATATGTGAGACGTAAGCGAGCAGGTCACCAGTTGATCTCTGATGGCGGAAGCCATATTGCCTATCGTTGACAATTCCTGAGTCTTCCAGATATTTCATGAGCTCGATGTTGATGGCTTTTTCCATGACCTTTGAAATAATAGATAGCAGTGCGATAGGTCTGTAGTTGCTAGGTAGGGTCTTTTTGCCTTTTCTAGGGACTGGCTGTACTCTTGCAATTTTACAATTGGACGGAAATACCCCCAAATTGTAAGAGTAGTTGAACAACTTGCAAAGAACAGGTGTTAGTTCGGGGGCACATTTCTTGAGAACAATCGGCAAGATTCCGTCAGATCCACAGGCTTTGTTGGTGTTGAGACCCAGCAAAATCTTTCTGATAGTACGTTGGCGAAAGGTGATCTCGGGCATGTGACTGTCAATAGGTGTAATGTTCGGGGGTTGTTTTCCCGATGAATCCAGAGTGGAATTTCCAGCAAATAGGTGCGCAAAGATATTGGCTTTTTCCTGGGCAGTCGTTGCTAGTGTTCCATCTTCTTTGGTTAGAGGAGGAAATGAGCTGGAAGTGAAGTTTCTTTCCACAGCTTTGGCGAAAGACCAAAATGAACGGGATCCGTTAGGACATTCAGCAAGTTTTGATCTTATTTTGGCATTGTGGGCATCTTTTGAGCATTCTATTGTCTCTTTGCATATGCCTCTAGCCTCGACATATGCTGCTCTGGTCTCAGGGCCCGGATTTTTTAGCCATCGATGGTATGCTGCCTGTTTGGAAGCCACAGCTCTAGAGCAGTTTCTGTTAAACCAGGTCTTATCGGATGATGTTCTTCTTTCGGTATTCGGTATGTTAGTTTGCATCCCCAACATGATGATTTCAGAAATTGTCTCAGCACATCGTGTTGGATCTACTGAAGAGAAACAAACTCTCTTCCATGGAAACGCTGAGAAAAACATACGAAGACCTTCCCAGTCGGCCGAATTGTAATGCCACACGAGACGGGGTGGTATTGTGCAGCTCGATGGTAAATGGAAAGAGCATGTTGTGGAGATGAGGGTGTGATCAGAGTTTCCAAGTGGGGCACAAACTTCTATTCTATACGGGTCAGGATTGGTGGTGAGGAAAAGATCTAGTGTATTGGCAGACTGGTTGTTGACATCAGGGATGCGGGTTGGTAGCTCGACCAGTTGTTCTAGACCATGAGTGATGGCGAAGGCCTCGGCTTGACGACCCGCATCATCTGTATTGTTAGAGAATTTGAGCCAGGCAGTGTTATGTACATTAAAGTCTCCCATGATTATAGTTTCAGCTGTTGGATGGTTCTCCTGAATGTAGTCCAGTTTGAGTGATAAAAACTCAAAGAGGTCGTTATATGAAGGTTCATTAGGTGATAGGTAAAGGCAGCAGAGGAACTTAGTCAGTTTGGTATCAGATAGCTTGAACCACATCACATCAAAGTCTTTCGGTTCCAAACTCTCTTCACGCTGGCATGAAAGGTTAGCCTTAGCGTAAAGGCAGACTCCACCTTTGAACCTGAATCGAGAATGGAGTTCGTAACCAGGACAAAGCATATGGACCTTGTTGGTGGACGAGTTTACTTGTGTTTCTGTTAGAGCCAGAATATCCGGTTTTTCCGTCTGTAGGTGATGGTGGACGTCATTAATGTTCTTGTTGAGTCCACGGATGTTGCAAAAATTAATTTTTAATGTTGAGTCCCCTCGAGTACCTCTCGCCCGGAAATCCGAATGGAGAGGTATTTTACTTCCGGAGTGTTTCACTCTGGGAGACTTCATCATTATTACTATTGGATGCACCTGAAAATAACGGAGGAATTGGGGAAAAGGAAAGAGGGAGACCGGAAAGTATCGACCGAACACTGATACATGGAATGGTCCATTTCACAGCACACAAAGTCGATATTTGACTTTTATTTATAACATGTCGAATATTCATAAAACATAAATTTTTTGTTGTGTTTTGCTGTTTTGTGATGTATTTCCCCTTAGTTGAAGCAAAGGAAACGTTGAAAATTATTCCTCAAGCAGTGGTCGGAAAAAAGGTCGTATTTAAAAAAAAAGTTTTAGAAAAATTACAACATTTTATCCATTGTCAAAATCATTGGATACAGGTATGAAAACATAATTGGAATTTCGGTAAAATTATATTTTTACGGAGAATATGTTGAATTCGAGTGAAATTTTTCTTCTTTTCTATATTGGTGGTGACCAAGAGATAAAGAAACGTGTCTACTTCCTAAATTTATCTGATTCAGTATGAAAGTGGAAACAATATGACTATTTTGAAACGAGTAGCATCAAAACAAATGCACGCCGTTAGTGCGTGATCGAAATCGGAAAGCTGAAATAGTAGGGCTATAATTTGTAAAATACAATTTTTCTAAATTACTCCGAATGAAACGCCATATCATGCAACTTCAACAAATTATAACACCTAACCGAACGATTGAACTATAATAAACGGAAATAAATCAAGTCAACATTCAAAACGTAAAAACTCTCGTTTCGGACGTCGACCGTCTTGATGGAATTGAAAGGTTCTCACAACGTTTCGAATGCTTGTATCAGATACCCTACCGTGGGCGTGCCTCCAGTTCTAACCTGCCTAACCAACAGAGGACCAATGACGGCGCGACTTTCTTCAATCATATGCGCTGCACACAATAATCACGTCTCAGTAATTGTTGTCGTGTCGCTTTTCTTCAACTTCAACTTCAACTTCAACAGTGGACTATAGCTCAAAATCAGGTCACTGTCCATTGGATATATTTACTTAACTGGGCTGGTGGTCATGAGCGTAGAGGCGCTGGCTGATGTCCAGATGGTCCGTGTTCGAATCTCGGCACGACTACTGAAATAAAAGTTTATTTCTGTAGTATCGTTGAGCGGGAGGAGATAGGTGACCAACCGAACATTCTTGGTATAGGTTTCCCAATATCAATTGCAGAAGCATAAAAAAGTCTTGCGGCGAAATCCTGTGAGCAGCAGTGGCGGAGATAACTTATTTTATTTAGATATTTTAAGATTTTAAAAATACTTCATAAATAATAAAAAGACAAGCTTTTATTTATACAAATACATTAAGAAAGAAAAATAATTTCTTTCATTGTTTAATGTAGGTTATTATTATATCCTAAAACGTATTTCGATCGGCACACACCAAGACCACAGACGCTACTGGTTTTTAATCTTCGAGAGCTATTAAAACACAAATATAACGCGTGATTCATGACTTCCCATCGTATAGACACACCCCCAAGCATTGATGTCCGACTTGATTGTCCCAGACGAATCGGTTGTAGAACAGACAGCAGTCAATCAAGTCCACGTTGACTATCGGCTCTTTTGATCTTCCCTTAGCCGACGGAGAATGTTTACGAGTAGTACACATTATTTTTCGTTCCGTTTCTTCGCATATGCGCTCGTGTTAGCGGAGTGAGTTTTTATTTGTTCCCTATAGAAACAGCTTCTGCAATTGATATTGGATGGACTATACCTAGATATTATCAATCCTTCGGACTGTCTACGGTTACCAGCCGAGTAGTGCTTCGGATGATAAAAGCTAAGGTCCCCGTCTTCTTAACTCACACACGTCTCTGACTTTCGAGGGTTGCTTGACAACTAAGTTAGCTGTTGAAAAATATTTTTTTTATATCTAATTTGTAACATTGTCCTATATTATACAAAAATACTCAAAATCTGTTGATAAATGAAGGAGATATTTATTTTTCCTGCCCAAGACGCTTACTGTGACTTACTCACAAATTGACAAGAAATACCTCATCCCCATAGGTAATTTGCTGGAATAATAGAAATTAATTTTTTCCACGGAGTACTCCTCATGTTTTCGTTTCAAATGTAATATTAAAAAAATCATAAAACTAGCTCTTGGGAGTATATTTTCAGTTGGAACTAGGTACGCAGTGTATTTCATTAGCTAATCTTGATATATAGAAGCGCAGTACCACTGAATATCTGAAATTTGATGACGAGTGAGGTTGTAAACACGAGATATAACTAGTGTTTTCAGAACTTCAATCACAAGGGCGGCCAGACGTTATTGGATATGTTGGAGTAAAGTAATGGAATTACGTTACAAAATCGGAAATATCGAAAATTGTTTCTGAAAATTGAGTGTTTGTTTCTTCCTTGACAGAGCTGTCCGCTTTTTCATTGCCTTATGTTCCCTTGTGACCCACATCAGAGTAAACTGATTATTCGTAGCCAGTTGTCTCAGTTGTAGTCCCAAGCCAGTCTGGACTCACAAGTGTTTGACTTAAGAGCTCTTAGTGCTGATTGGCTGTCTGATGGGATATGGATCTTTGCCCCCCTGGAGCCACTTTCAATGCATTCTTGGGCGCAAATTTCTAGAGCATAGGTTTCTGACTGAAAACAATTGTTGGGGCTTTGCCTAGGGGTTTTGAGAGCCTGAAACTAGGACCTGTTACTCCCACTCCAGTCCTTTCATCCATCTTGGAACCTTCAATATACCATACTGATGCATTCCTTTCTAGTTGAGGCCCGTTCGTTGTGAATGTATGGTGGTTGTTTATAAAGTCATGCCTAGCTTTTCCATATTCTTCATATGTCCAACCAGATTTCCAGCTCTCAAATTCGATGCCTGGTGCAGTCTGAAGGCACTCTCAACCTCTACACACAAGTATAGTGGCGAAAGGTTCAGTATTACCTCTAATGCTGCAGTAGGACAAGTAAATATTGCCCCTGTTATTCCAAGACAGGCTAACCACTGCACTTTTTGCAGCTTGATTTGTGCCGAGTATTGTTGGGTTTTTGGCCACCATACTAATGAGGTATAGGTGGCCCATGGGTTTGATAATCGTATATCATTTTCGGATTCAAACCTCATGTTTTGCCAAAAACTCGTCTCGTTTAGGTTACCGCTGTAGCCTCGGAAAGAATGTTATTGATATGACTGATCCATGTTAGTCTTTGGTCGATTATAACACCCAGGAAAAAGTTAGCTGAGTTCCATTCATGGTTGGGGTTTTCAGTTCGTACTTTAGCCTTATGCCCAAAGTTGAAAATATTTCCAATATATTCTGAAATTTATCATTTTGTCGACATATTACACCAAACATCAAAGGTACACATTCTGGGAATAAAAAAGCGTACATAATATTCACAAAATATTTCACTTCAGTATGTAAATAAATATTTAATTTTAATGTGGTTACTCATTTATTTAAAGAAAAATTCCACTAGATGACCCACACAAAAAGGTTAGTCAATAAATAAGATAGAAAACTGTCCGAAATAATGAAAATATTATCTGCAAAAAGAGCATCAAGACAACATATGATGCCAGTCCGTCTCTCGGATACTAATATGCTGAGAAAGAAAGACGTTTCCATTGTTCTGCGCGGAGGAACAAGAGATAACTATTACACGTACAATTGTCTTTACACAAACGAAGAGAGGGTTGCGTGCAGAAATATTTGATGTAATCAATGAGGGACCTCTAAACTTTGTCGAAATGAAAAGCGATAGAACAGCCTTAATCTTCTAAGAAACTAAATCTTGTGTATTTAGTTAGTCCAAACAATGTTTACGAGTAAACTCAATTAGGAAGTATAGCACATATGGAATCAAATATTCATATTCACGAAATGATCTCAAGCAGATGTTTTGAGTAGCAATTGAATTATACTTACAACCCATCAAACCTGAATGAGCGGTAAATGGGTCGTTGCTGTTAACTGCGGTAAGATGTCGGCAGCGGCACACCGATGTCGGTGAATAATTGGAATGATATCAGTTTTGCCGCTTTGACTGAACATACGCATATTTATTATGGATGTTTTGAATTTAGCCAGAAATAAGCCGTTAAAGATTTGCGATAATCGCGACGATGTCGTTTTGACACAGTATGTGGCATTACGCGCCGCACCGCTGCGACCTCTGTAATGAAACTGCAACATTGGCATTACTGAATGTCACGTTCAAATCGGGTATTTTCTATTCTGGTCATTGTGATATATGGTATATGGTCATGAACAATAATCACAGTGGCGAGAATTTTTTCAGATGTGTGTTGTCATTCTATCTATTCGTTGAAATATTTTTCCAGGCCAGTTTAAAATGCAATATCTGGGAAATATCTTGGACCATTTGAGATACAATAAAAATGGTTGAAATGGGGAAAAAATTGTCTGTTTGGGTAAATAGGAACAATCTGGCTCTACAGTCTCAGAAATCCTCTATAATTAGTGGCTTCAGAGAGTGAAAACAGTGAATTGTATATATCTAGTCCATGAATCAGTCGATTCACTGTTTTCGAAGATATAATGCTAGATTGTTCTTAGGCGCTTATATGGGCCATTTTGTTTTCATTGAAACCGTCTTTATGATCATTGCCCTCCAAGATACCCTATACTTCCATGTACTGCATTTTGAATTGGACGCCCTTGTATATTTGCATAGATCATTGATGAAATCCCAACAGTGGAATGACGCGGTTGATTAGTAGGATACCCGTAATCGCACCATAATCTGTACCATGCAATATCAGTTCATCTTAACTCTGTCTATCCGCTGAAGTCCCGCTATGTAATAAAGCGGGTGGTAGTCTGGAGGCCTACTGATGGCCGTCGCGACACGGGCTAGCTTGACCGATGACGTATCATGGTTATGGCCCGCTTATGTTGTCTGTCGGCTGTTTTCAAAGTGCCTCTAGAGGGCCACGCGTAACATGTTTGCTGGGGTATTGAGAGCGTAATAATTGTGAAGTAATATATGTAAACCATATTTAGTCTGTAATTGAGTTTTTTTTTTCCATTTTTCACATATACTTATGTTTACAAGACTTTGGTTGCGTTCATCTCATTTATTTGGTATAAACGGGAAAACCCCTATTGTTGCAAGAAGTTGTACAAATTAGAATATGAAAAGTACTTAAAACAAAAAAAAAAGGAAAAAACATACAACAATGTAAATCTAAAGAGAAAATACATAATTAATTGCAGAACTCTTGAAAGCCTCCAACCAGTCCGTGAAAAGATCAAGATCTTAATATCCTTGACATTGGACTATTGAATCCACAATTAGTAAGAAGTGAGTTCTCTACAAAAACAGTTTTATTATCCCTTGTTACTCTTTGTTTGGCTCTCAGATTAACTGGGGAGAGAAGTTCTGGGCAATTTAATTGGCCTGATAGTAATTTGAATAGAAATATTAGATCAGCTGGAGTCAGCTGATTTCCAGTGTGGTTAGGTGTAGTATGGAACGAATATCAGTGTAGTTAGCCCATTTTGTAGGCAACAGTACGCAAAAATGTATATTGGACCCTTTCCAGTGATGTTTTGTAAACTGAATAGGAGGGACACCACACAATGGATGCATATTCCAAGTGTGACCTTATTAATGAGCAATACAAAATTTTCATTGATATACATACAGTAAGAACAAGATGGATTCAATTAAATATTTTCCGTTGTTGGTTTTAGTTTTTAATAGTCCCCTTTCATCTATATATATAATAACAATAATAATAATGAGAATATGTATTTGCTATTAAACAGAAAACAAAGTAATGGCAAAATTTACCTTATTCAAATAAATATTATAGGAACCACAGAAGCAACAAAAGTGACTTGTATGTGTGTGGTAAAATAGATAGATATTTTATTTGACTACGTTATTTTTACATTTGTAGCAGGTCATTGTTGTCAAATTCAGTATTAATTTACTGTTACTTATACTATACACACAGATTTATAAACATAGTTTGTGAAAAATTTACAGTTAAAATATATACAGCTAAAAGTGAAGACACTTGGAGATTAAAAATGAGTTGACACTCAGTGGTTGGAATGAGCATTCTAGTGTCAGCGTCATAGGGTGTAGCGATGTAGTCATCGATCGAATAAAAGCAGTGAGCAAGGAGATAGGATTTTATACATTTTTTAAATTCAATGTAGTTGAGCGATTTCACTACAGTCGGTAGTTTATTATAAAGGTTCACATCAAGCGAATTTTGTTTCGTGATACATAATTTGTGTCTATTTGGTCTTAGTTGCCTGGATGACCTTGTTTCATGATTGTGAACATCTGCATTTGTTCGGTAATTTTCTTTGTTATGAGCTATTTCCAGTAGTGTTTGGTAAATGTAAATACTCGGCACTGGCAAAATCCTATATTTAAGAAAGAGAGGCCGACAATGGTCACGGTAGCCGCTTCCATCCAGTATTCTGATGGCCTTTTTCTGTAGCCGGAACACTCTAATCGCGTGGGATGAGTTTCCCCAGAGAAGAGTGCCGTAGTTGAGGTGCGAATGACATAATGAGTAATATGAAGTTAATAGACTGGAGGGGCTTAGTATCTTTTTCAAATGTCTTGATAAAAATAGTTGTGAGGACAATTTTTTACATAATTGATCAACATGTGCATTCCATTTGAGTTTGTCATCCAGGACTATACCTAACAGACTCACTGAAGCTTCAAAAGAAAGCCTATTGTGAGTGGAGATGATAATTTTTTGCGTCTTAGCCTGATTCAATTTTAGTTCATTTCTAGAGAACCATAGGTTTGCTTTTTCAAGTGCATCAACAGTGAGGTTATCCAGAGTATCTTTGTCTTTATGATAATTCAGTAGTGTTGTGTCGTCAGCATAGCAGTCGCATCCTGTGGGAGACATATAGTGGAAAATGTCATTCAAATAAATGAGAAAAAGTAGAGGCCCTAGCACACTTCCCTGGGGAACTCCATGGGTGATATAACGATATTCTGACTTATTATGGTTGATGATAACTGATTGGGTTCTATTCTGTAAGTAAGATTCAATCAACTTTAGTGGAATACCTCTGATGCCATAAAAATTCAATTTGTCTAGAAGTTTATTGTGTGAGACGCAATCGAAGGCCTTTGAAAGGTCACACAGGGTGACTTCCGTGTGTTCTCCTCCCTCCAAACCCTCGATTACGTCTGCAACAATCCTTCGAACTGCTTGTACTGTAGAGCACTTTGTACGGAATCCAAATTGATTTGAATCCAGGGTATTATGCTTTTTGAAAAAGTTTAGTAAGCGATCCTTTAAAATGATCTCGATTATATATTATAATATAAATTGAGTAAACTCTAAAGAATATTGTAACGAACCTAGGCCGGACCTGTCGCCTCACGCGTTGCCATCGACAACGATGAGGTCATCCCCGGAGATATTCGAGAACAATCCAGTCACGCCGCGGCATGATAACAACGGTCGATATTGGAAATAACTGGAACATGCTGGGCACCAACCGCCAGAATTGGAAACATCGAGAATGCTGTATCGGAGATAAATAGACAGCCCTCAAGAGGGAGTGAACAGTCTGAACGAGCCCATACGATCGAGCTATACAGTGGCGTAATATAAATTAAGTTGTAGATTTGAGTGTGAAATAAATTATTAAAACCAAGTTAAGTTTATTTACGTTACAATTGGTGTCGGAAGTGAGATTTTGAAAATAAACGAGTGATCGTGGAGTGGATAGTCAGAAAAATAAATTGATAGACCTTTTTGTACGCCCAAAATAGACAGTGGCCCGGTTTTCGCGAAGTGGACAATTGTGCGTGGGAATATAAACTGATACACTGTTCGCGTGAAACAGAAAATAGACAGTGGCCCGGTTTTCGCGAAGTGGACAATTGTGCGTGGGAATATAAACTGATACACTCTTCGCGTGACACAGACAATAGACTGGTGGCCCGTTGAAAAGAATTCGCGAAGTGAATTTTTAACAAACTGATAAACTTTTTCGTGTGAAACAGACTGATACCCGAAAGAAAATGTGTTCAAGAAAAGTGCGCCTTGCGGACTTGAAGGTAGCGGAATTGAAACAGGAATTGGAGGAAAGGGAACTGGAAACAACGAGTAAAAAGCAAGTACTCCAGGAAAGACTTGCAGAAGGACTTATACAAGAAGGTGAGGACCCCGAAACATTTTTATTCGAAGTTCCCGGAGGTGATTTGAGTCCGATAATAGAAAAACTTGAAGGAAATTCTAGAAATCTGGAAGAGAAGCTTCTAGAAAATTCAAGAAGTCTGGAAGAAAATGCTAGAAATCTGGAAGAGAAGCTTCTAGAAAATTCAAGAAGCCTGGAAGAAAATGCTAGAAATCTGGAAGAGAAGCTTGAAGAAAATTCTAGAAATCTGGAAGAGAAGCTTCAAGAAAATTCTAGAAATCTGGAAGAGAAGCTTAAAGAAAATTCAAGAAAACTGGAAGAGAAGGTCAGAAAACCAAAATATGCGCCCTCCACAGAGATGGTTAACGAAAATGCAATGCTGGACTTGAGTTTAAACTTGGATAAAGTTCAAGAGGGTATGAAAAATGTCAAGGTCATTACAGAAATAGGGAGGCTTTCCATGAAGCCGCCTCAGTTCGACGGAAAAACTCCATGGGCAAATTACCGCCGGCAGTTTGAAGCAGCGGCCAAAGCAAACGGATGGAATGCAGGGGAAAGAGCTGTAGCACTGACACTTGCATTACGTGGAGAAGCGACAAATATTCTACAAACTCTCACCGCCCAAGAACAGGAGGACTATGATCAGCTGATTAAACATCTAGAATTGCGATATGGCCACGCCCATTTGGAACACGTATACCACTCCCAGCTGAAAAATCGCTGCCAAAAATCGGGTGAATCCTTACAAGAATTCGAAACTGACATTGCACGCTTGGTTCGTCTCGCATATCCAGCCACACCAGAAAATGTAATGGAGCGACTAGCGGTTCAAGCATTCCTGGATGGACTCCGTGACCAAGAAACCAGACAAGCGTTGACACTAGCCCGTCCTACACATCTCGTAGACGCACTGGCACGCGCTTTGGAATTCGAGGCAGCGAAACAATCTTGCAAAAGCCAGAGTAAAGTCCGAATGATTGAGGAAGACTCACAGGAGCCTGCTAATTTGGAAGCTGCCATAAGGAAAGTGATGAAGGGAGTGTTGCCTGAGAAAAGACAGATAAGATGCTGGAATTGTGGCAAAATTGGACATGTGCGTAGCAAATGTCCAACATTCATCGACTCCGATTCAGGAAAACCAAAGAAGGTCGACGAGAAGGGGCAATCGTCGGCATGTGTCCGGCAAGCTCCGGTTAACAACGCATATGTCGCTATCCTTCAACGACAGAACAAAGGTGTCTTCGTAGACGGTCTCATCAATAACGAGCCTTGCACCATGCTGCTAGATACAGGTGCGACTAGGACAATTCTCGGGCCTTCCTTTGCCAGAACACCGGAACGGATTGAACGACAACTTGAAGCTACGCACAGCAACAGGGGCCAGCTACGTATATGGCGAGCTACCGATTGAAATTATTTTGGGCAGCACTGAAGTGAAACATCAGGCACTTGTAGCGGACATCGAAGACGATGCAATCATCGGAATGGACATCATGAATTCCAGAGGGTTTGGATTAGATTTCAAAGACGGCGTCCTACGTGTCAACGGAGAAGAGCTGGTGCTTCATGGGAGAAGTGAAGAGTTGATCCGTGTGTTGTTGGCTGAAGATGTAAGCGTACCTGAGAGGGCTGAAACCATTCTGGAGGCTCGCCTGGACGGGAGTGCGAGCAGTGGAGACGTGGTGATGTTCGAGCCCAAACTTCATGATGAGAAAATTGGACGAGGGATTGCACTAGGGAAGACCTTGTTGCGTGCTGACAAATTTGTGCCGGTAAGGGTCATGAATGTCAATTATTTTCCAGTGACCTTGAAGAAAGGAACAATATTGGGGCACTGCTCGTCAGTTTCCTCAGTGATCCGGAGTGTACGAGGTACGATAAGCCAACCCAACAACTTGCCCACAGAACTAGAAAAATTAGTTGCCATCTCTTCCAAAGACATAAAACCAGCTCAACAGCCCAAACTAAGAGATTAAGTCAAAATGTACCAAGACATCTTCGATACCGAACAAGGAAAAGGGGGTCGAACTAATGTGGTCCAGCACAAAATTGATACTGGAGGTGCTCGGCCGATCCGGCAATCAGCAAGAAGACTTCCTCTTGTCAAGAAGGAAGAGGCTGACAAAATAGTCAGCGATATGGGAAAAGAAGGAGTTATCGAACCATCTGACAGTCCCTGGTCCTCTCCAGTCGTACTGGTGAAGAAAAAGGATGGATCGACACGCTTTTGTGTAGACTATCGCCAACTTAATAATGTCACGAAGAAGGACAGTTACCCTCTCCCGAGAATAGATGACACCCTAGACACGTTGGCTGGTTCCACGATTTTCTCGACCCTTGATCTGAAGAGTGGATATTGGCAAGTAGAACTGGCTCAGGAAGATCGAGAAAAGACTGCTTTTACCATCGGCTCAGGATTGTGGCAGTTCACCGTTATGCCATTCGGGCTCTGTAATGCTCCCGCCACATTCGAAAGATTGATGGAGACAGTGCTGAAGGGACTCTCATGGAACACGTGTCTAGTGTATCTCGACGACATAATTGTGGTCGGCAGATCGTTCGAGGACCACGTGAAAAACTTGGAGGAAGTATTCCTGCGACTGAGGAACTCCGGATTGAAGCTGAGCCCTAAGAAATGCCATCTGTTCCAAAAAGAAGTACGATACCTCGGCCACGTTGTCTCTGGGGAAGGAGTAGCAGTGGATGACCAGAAGATCAAAGCTGTTAAGGATTGGCCCATCCCAAAAGACATTCACCAACTTCGAAGTTTCCTTGGTTTATGCACATACTATCGCCGATATGTGCTGGGAGTCGCCAACATCGCTAAACCACTGACCAGGCTCACGGAGGGCCAAACAAAGTTCCAGTGGTCCGAAGAATGTCAAGACTCATTCAGGAAGCTGAAAGAAGCTTTGATCAACGCACCTGTACTGAGCTATCCCCTACCCAAAGGGAAATTCATTTTGGATACGGACGCCAGCAACGTGGGACTTGGAGCTGTCCTATCTCAGATCCAGGAGGGACAGGAGAAGGTCATTGGTTATTTCAGCAAGACGCTTAGCAAACCAGAGCGCAATTACTGTGTCACCAGGCGAGAGCTGTTAGCTGTTGTAAAGGGAGTGGAGCCCTTCTACAAGTACGTGTATGGAAGAAGATTCCTGTTGAGAACTGACCATGCAGCTCTCGAATGGCTCTTACAGTTCAAAAATCCTGAGGGTCAAGTAGCACGTTTGATAGAGAGACTCCAAGAATTCGATTTCGAGATCGAACATCGAGCCGGAACTAGCCATAAGAATGCAGATGCCTTGTCGCGAAGACCATGTCCAGATGATTGCTCACATTGCCGACGAGCAGAAGAGAAAGAAGCAACACTTTGTAGAACCGCGGCAATGGATGGCAACTGGAATGACAGCAAGATCCAGAAAGACCAAGAGAAAGACCCCGACCTTGGCTTAGTTGTCAGCTGGAAGAAGGGCAATCGAAGACCGTCATGGCAGGAAGTCGCAGGTTACTCGCCGGCTGTTAAGTCCTATTGGGCACAATGGAACTCTCTTATTCTGGACAATGGGATCCTGAAACGTGTGTTGGAGGCCGATATTGGTGGGGAAGACAGACGCCAAATAATTGTTCCCAGGAACAGAAGAGAGGAAGTGCTGCGGGAAATCCATGATGGAGTCGCTGGAGGACATCTGGGAGTGACGAAGACCCTGCAGAAAGTGAGGCAACGGTTTTACTGGACCAATTGTCAAGCTGACGTCCAGGACTGGTGCAGAAAGTGCGCTGTATGCACTGCTAGCAATGGACCTCGAATACGACCCAAGGCCCCGATGCGTCAGTACAACGTAGGCAGCCCGTTCGAGAGAATCGCCATTGACATCGCCGGCCCGTTTCCCGTATCCGACCACGGGAATAAATACATCCTTGTGGCAATGGACTACTTCAGTAAGTGGGCGGAAGCCTATGCCCTGCCCAACCAGGAAGCCATCACCGTCGCCGACGTCTTGGTGAAAGAGTGGATATGTCGATTCGGTATTCCAATGGAGCTGCACTCGG
This sequence comes from Gonioctena quinquepunctata, assembly GCA_018342105.1. Classification (NCBI taxonomy): domain Eukaryota; kingdom Metazoa; phylum Arthropoda; class Insecta; order Coleoptera; family Chrysomelidae; genus Gonioctena; species Gonioctena quinquepunctata. The sequence continues at coordinate 1,224,954 of JAFIRS010000098.1, read as the reverse complement.
ATCAAGGCAGAAATTTCGAATCCAACCAGTTCCAAGAAATATGTCTACTGCGGAACATCCGCAAGACAAAAACCACGGCCCTAAGTCCGCAGTCCGATGGAATGGTGGAACGGATGAACAGGACGATCAACCGCCACTTGTCCAAGGTTGTCTCTGACCATCAAAGAGACTGGGACCAGTATCTTCATTTGTTCCTGATGGCCTATCGATCCGCAGTACACGAGTCAACCGGTCAAACTCCTGCTAGTATTATAATGGGCCGAGAACTGCGACTGCCTTGTGACCTGAAGTTTGGGATACCGCCAGGACAAGACACTGCGGGAGAGGACTACGTCAGCAAACTTCGGCAGAGAATGGACGACATCCACGAACGAGTCCGGTTGAACATCCAGAGTGCCAGCGATAAAATGAAGAAGACCTATGACATCAAGGCCGACGCTGGAGGATTTAAGGTTGATGACCTGGTTTGGCTGTACAACCCCAAACGTCGTCGTGGACTATCACCAAAGTTGCGGAACTCGTGGGAAGGCCCGTATAAAATCGTGAAAAGGATAAACGACCCTGTGTACCGAATCCATAAGCCACCCCGAGGGAAACCAAGGGTCGTCCATTTCAACAGGTTGGCCCCTTACGCTGGAAACCATGACCAAGTTCGCACCCTCAAGCCACCGGAGGATGATATGACGTTCGAGAAGTTCATGTCCTTGTATTCAAACGGGCAGAAAGTTCTACATGGGGTTACTAGAGAGGAGTCACGAGACCTTTTCGAGGTGCCTGCTGACTACGCACTAGCGCACTGTGTGGCAGAAGATCTTCGAATGTCCAGGGGCATCGCCGTAGTGTTCTCCAAGAAATTTGGTCAACTCCAAACACTGCGGGAGCAGAATCCAGAAGTTGGTTGGTTGGTTGGTTGTCCTGTGGTATTGATGGGTTGGACTGGAGAGTCATAAGAAGTATGCTGGAGGTGATATTCAGATCCAGCGGCGTCAAGATTTTGGTTTGCTGTAACCCTCTTCCACGACCGATCATGAAGACCGTGGAGTGTTACTTCCATCGAACTCCACGGTGCAGATATGGGGAGTCATGCAGATATCGTCACACTCCAAGGATGAAATTTCGGGACGAAATGTCTTTAAGGAGGGGGCAATGTAACGAACCTAGGCCGGACCTGCCGCCTCACGCGTTGCCATCGACAACGATGAGGTCATCCTCGGAGATATTCGAGAACAATCCAGTCACGCCGCTGCATGATAACAACGGTCGATATTGGAAATAACTGGAACATGCTGGGCACCAACCGCCAGAATTGGAAACATCGAGAATGCTGTATCGGAGATAAATAGGCAGCCCTCAAGAGGGAGTGAACAGTCTGAACGAGCCCATACGATCGAGCTATACAGTGGCGTAATATAAATTAAGTTGTAGATTTAAGTGTGAAATAAATTATTAAAACCAAGTTAAGTTTATTCACGTTACAATATTATATAAACTGAATCATAAGAAATATAGGTATAACATACATATGGGCACAAAAACTAACTAACTAGAATAATATTAATGCATCTATAAAAAATACCAATGTTCTATTTGAAATTCGACACCTTATATTGATGAAAATTTAAAAATAGAGCACACAATATACAATTATTCAAAAATCAAATGACCAAATGTAAATTTACACATATATAAATATAAGCCAAATATATATATATATATATATATATATATATATATATATATATATATATATATATATATTTATATATATATATATACATATGTTTGAGCTATTTCTCAAATTAAATAACTTTTATCAGTCCAAGACTTTTTCGGAATCTTTTATTGACAATTATCCATCAAAACAAAACAAAACAAAAGAACAAAAATTAATAAAGTATCAACATTTTCCCCGCGCTAGAAAGATCATTTTCTAGCTAATTTTCTAGTTCCAGTCTACAAATTTTGGTAACTGATCGACGATACGTTCCTGTCGCTGTTTTAACATCAACAACTCGGATTCTTCCGTCCGGTCCTGGATAAAGTCGGGTTATTCTACCCAATTTCCAGGTGTATCTTGGAGAACTATCGTCAACTAAGATCACGAAATCATCGGTTTTGATGGGCTTTTCATCTCTTGTCCACTTACTCCTTTTTGTGAGCGTAGGTAGGTATTCCTTCACCCATCGCTTCCAGAAATTGTCTAGGAGCATTTGCGTTTTCTTCCACTCCCTACGTAAGCAATTGCTATCCGAACTAAGGTGTATCAAGGATTCACTTCCCTTGCCACTCGATGATCCAAGTAGAAAGTGATTAGGCGTGAGTGCTTCAACGTCTTCTGGATCACTGGATACTCGTGTCAGAGGCCGAGAATTAACGAGATACTCAGCTTCGGCGAAAAACGTCTGTAGAGTTTCTTCTTTCAGAGATTGGTCCTGGACATTCTTTCAATCATGCGTTTCACGGATCCAATCAGTCTTTCCCATGAACCGCCCATGTGTGGGGCACCTGGAGGAATGAATTTGAAGTCTATTCCCTTGGAGCACATGGAATCTTCAATCTCTGAATGGTCAATGCCCTGGACAGCTTTTTTCATTTCTTTTTAAGCTGCTACCATATTTGTTCCATTGTCGCAAAATATCGTCCTCGGTTGGCCTCTTCTAGATATCCTCATAATTGCCATGATAGCTGATTCGCTGTTCAATGTGTGCGCTATTTCTAGGTGGATGGCTCTTACAGCAAGGCAGGTGAATATTACACCCCAACGTTTTTCTGTTCTCCGTCCGATCTTCACATATATGGGGCCAAAGTAGTCCATTCCCACGTTGGTGAAAGGTTTTATTTCTCGGTTCAATCTCACTTCTGGAATCTGTCCCATCAATGGTGGCATGGGCTTAGCTCTCTCGTTTTTACATTTTTGACAATGTGAAAATGCTGATTTGGCGGCGGCTCGCCCATTTATCACCCAGTATTTTTGTCTTACTTCATTCAACACCAGTTCAACTCCCCTATGACGAAATTTCTCATGATAATGTATCATCAATAATTTTGTATAAGCATGTTTCGGATCTTGAATGATTGGATTTTTTGTATCAAGCTCCTCGATAGATTTGCACGTCCTCCAAGTAACATAATCTTATTTTCAAGTTGTGGACAAAGATTTCGAAGTCTACTATGAGAGCTTATGGATTTCCCCTTTTCCATTCTCCCCAACTCGTCTGGGAAGCTTTCGAGCTGCGATTTTCTAATCCATATTGTCTCCACTTCATCAAGTTCATCCACTGTGAGCTCCGTTGGATATTGATTTTCACGGTTCCTCATTTTCTTCATGAAATTCAGACACCATCCTGTACATCTGATTAATTTCAACCATGATGAAAATCTATCCACGTCAGGCAGACAGCTCATGTACTCTAAAGTGACAAAGCAAACCTGGTTATATTCTTGCTTGATTTCATTGCTATAAGCGATACGATTTTCTGTGAACTCTGAATCAGCATCTTCCTTGGGCCAATTTTGTACAGGTTGTCTTAAAAATGCTGGACCAGTAAACCATTCATTTGAAGTAACTTTCTGTCGGAACTGAGGTCTCGTTGCTTCATCAGCTGGGTTGAACTCAGTTGGTATCCACCTCCATTCTTCTAAATTTGTTCTTTCTTGTATTTCTCCTACTCTATGTGCGACAAATTGTTCGAATGTTCTTCCATCGTTTCTGATCCAGGATAGAACACATTTGGAATCTGACCAAAAATATGATTGGTTGATAGTTATTTCCAATTCAGACTTGATAGTTTGGGCTAGCCTACTTACCATCACAGCTGCTTGTAGTTCAAGTTTTGGTATCGATAACGGTTTCAGGGGCGTTACTCGTGTTTTTGAGGATACCAGTGAAATATCAACCTGGCTGTCTTTTCCTAACACCCTGAGATAGGATACTGCTGCAAAGGCTTTCTCACTACTATCGCAAAATGTATGGAGTTCAATTTTGGTTGCTACTGGAATCATGGAACTGTAACATCTGGGAACTATAATATCTGTAAGTTTAGGCAAGTCTTCCAAAAACTCCTTCCAAGTATGAATTAAATTTTCTGGTAATTCTTCATCCCAATTCACATTCCCAAAACTAGCTATCAAGCCTAAAGGATCATAAAAGGACATTATGGACTTTAATACCATCCTTTTGGATGTATTCATATCGATAAGGTTTCTTTCTACATTGAGTTTGAACAGAAATACGTCATTTTCTGTATCCCACCACAATCCGAGAACTCTATGAAGAGGGGAGCCATCGTCTATATGCATAGATGCAAACTAATCTCCTGGAAAATGTTCACGGATAAGGAAAGAATTTGTCATCCAGTTAACAACATCAAAACCAGCCAATTTTTGTATTCTGCAAACTTCAGTTAATGTTGTAATCGCTTCCTTTTCGGTGTCTTTAGAATCGAAGTAGTCATCCACGTAAAATTTCTTGATAATCGCGTCCCTGATCACTGGATCTGATGCAAACTTCTCAGCATTGATATTCTTCACGTACTGTGCGCAGACTGGAGAACAAGTCGAACCAAAAGTCATAACTACCATTTCGTAAACGTCTGGAGGTCTCTGATATTCTAAATTTCGCCACAGAAATCGTTGAGAATCCCTATCTTCCTCCCGAATGCGAACTTGATGAAACATTTCCCTAACGTCTCCACAAAATCCATGCTTTCGCTGCCTAAATTTCCAAAGTATTGCTACCAAGGACTGCAGTAGATCGGGACCAGACAAGAGCATATCGTTGAAATTTATACCGTGTGATTTCGATGCGGAATCAAACACTAAACGGATTTTTTTCTTATGCGGATTCTCAACAGCGTAGTGGGGAAGATACCAAGTACGGGGACCTTCTATGTTGGCTTCTTCTCGACTCAGTTTTCTGTATATCCTTTTTTCTCGTATGCTTTAATTTTTTCACAGTATTCTTCACGAAATGTTTCCTTCTGTAGATATTTTTTCTCGACACATTTCAATCTCTGCATTGCTCTAAATTTACTCTCTGGTAATTTTATGTCATCATTTTTCCATAGCAATCCTCTTTCATATCTGTCACTGATTCTTTCTGTCGTTTCTTCCAAAATATTCAGAGCTCTGGTCATTTCATGGCTATGACGAGTTGATGTCACTAACACTCCAAAATGTTCTGTAGAAAACGATTTTCTGACCATTTATTGTAGGATTCCATCAGGATCTTCCATTTCACATATATGCAACGTGTGAGCTTTAACCGTATCATCACCATTCATTTTTCCATGACTAGGACCGTGAAGTGCCCATCCCAATTTGCATTTGGTTGCTACTGGCAAATTTTGGGGCCCGCATCGTATCTGACGAGCAATAATCAGATCAATGTTGTCTTGTCCGATCAAAACCACAGGTTTTTCTTCAATTATATCTCTGATGGGAATATTTTTCAGATAAGGATATTTTCGCCACTCTGTCATTTTGACGCTTTGTAATGGCAGTGATAGATTTTTGATAGTTCTGACGCCTATCATTGTGAAATACTTTAGTCCACCGGGTCTTGATATTTTCACGTCCATTCTGATAGATTTCTCCTGCATTGATATTTCGTCATTAGTCCACTGTAAGCATAATGATTCTTCAAATCCATAGAGCCCTAACTCCTCGGCAACTATTTCGTCGATCAGCGTTACGGTAGATGCTTCATAACATAATGCAAGTACTTCTAGTTGTATTTTCGGTCCGAATATATTTATTGGAATGACCCTCAGTTGTACTTTCTTCGTTTTATTTTGCATCGCATATACAACATTTCTTTCGAATTCTTGTTCGTTAATTTCACTGGATTCTCGGGTCTTGTGTAACAGTTGATGATGGAAGAGTCTACATCCATTTATTCCACACGGTTTTTTCTTCCTACATTTCAACTTCTGGTGGTTTTTTCTCAAACAGGAAAAACATAGTTTCTTTTCCGTGACGGTTTGCCATCTTTTTTCAATGTCGTCCTCTCGCATTTTTGGGCAATAACTTCCATGAATGTTTTCATCACAATAGCCGCATTTCTCAGTTGGTTTTTCGTTTGTACTGAGTACTCTATCAGGCTTTTTAGTGAAGGTAGATTTGTGTCCAAATCTATCACAACCATGGGTATAGGGAGGTTTTTATACTGTCTGTGAAACAAAGGCCACTCTTGCGGATTCCCATCGAAGTAGGGAAAATCTTTTTCCATAGCATGCCGTGCTAAGATTTTGTCATGTTTATATCGGCTTGGAGATGATACACTTTCAATTGCACTTGTGATTGTTTCACACAAAAGTTTCAATGTTATTTTTCGAACAATTTTCTTCTTTGGCTTCGTGAATTCCTCCTTCCTCAAGTTTGCCTTCTTCTTGTATGCTATTTACCCATTCTGCTACTGATTTTATTCTTTCGTGATGACAATCTTGATTCATCTCCTGGGGAAATAGGTCTGCTCTTTCTGAAACACTGTCTAACTCATGCGCTTCCAACTCTGCGTTTTGGAGTTCTTGCTCTAGATTTAATAATTTCAAATTGTTCTCCAATTCTTTTTGTTCAAACTGAAACTGAAGCTGTCTTTGTCTCCTTTCCAGCTCTTGTTTCTTTCTCTCGTTTTCTAGAGCTAAACGTTCCTTCTCTATACTTAGTATGGAGCGTTGAGAACTTGTTTTTCTTGCTGTCTGCTTTGAGTGCATTGAAGAAACAGGATTGGTCACCGTCGTGGTGGGATTTCTGTTTCCACCAAAATTGTCTGGCCAAATAAAATCTGCGGAAAGGCTTTCATTGAAGCCTGCACCTGCCCACTTCGGCCGTTCATTTCCATCCTTCTCCATATCGTGCACTGGTCGGGGTCACCAAATGTTTGAGATATTTCCCAAATTAAATAACTTTTATCACTCCAAGACTTTTTCGGAATCTTTTTATTATATATGTTAGATTATAGGAATCTCTATTAGTTATAGAATTCCTTTTTATTCAAAATAACTGGTAACATCATACTATTACAAAATATATGTCAAAAACTGACAACTCTCTCTTTCCTATATATGGGGTGATATCTCTAGCACTGCTATCTATAACACTCTTCACCACCTGAATGAAATCACGTAAATAATTCGGTTTCCTCGGATTCCTTTCGGATCTCCTCAACATCTGGGTGTTTCTGCTCGAAGTATCCTCGGTACTTTGACCCAGATCTATCCCAGTGGTGGAATCATCATTGGTATCATTAGAAACACCTGCACCTAGACCCGCTACATGCCTGTTTTGTATTTCATTTGATTCCTCATCTTCCACACTTACTCTTGGTAATAATTGATCGATATGTCGGCTCATTTTCTCACCATCTAACGATGTTATTGTATATGTAAAAGTACCATTCTTCTGTTGAACCTTTCCTGGTAACCACTTATCCCCATTATAATTTCTAAATAACACTTTATCGTCCAATTCAAAGCTTCTTATCTCTTTCTTCGTCAAACTTCTATCTTCATGAATGAAATTCGGATTAACCCAGTCAAAAATGGTTCGCAATCTCCTTCCAACGAGAAGTTCTGCTGGTGATTTTCCTGTTGCACAGTTCGGTGTCGTTCGCAAACTGAACAGGAGTCTGGGTAAAGTGATTTCTATGTTATATGTCCCCAATTTTTCCAATCTTCTTTTGATTGTTTGAACTTGTCTTTCCACTTGTCCATTTGAAGAAGGATGATAGGGTGCTGTAAATATATGTTTTATTCCGTTCTTCTTAGTAAAATCCATCATTATCTGTGATCTGAATGACTGGTGGTTATCCGAAACAATCGTTGATGGAATTCCATGTGTACAAAATATGTTGCGCAACTCATTGACAGTTTCCTGAGAGGATAAATGTTTAACCTTTTTTACTTCAACCCAACGAGAGTATGCATCAACTACTATAAAATAAATATGTCCATTGTGTGGTCCTGCATGATCTATATGTATTCTTTCCCAGGGTCCATGTGGGGAGGCCAACTTCCTTTAACTGGTTCTGGATTATTACGGTGTTTCTGACACTCCTCACATGAACTTACGATGAACTCAATTTGTTCTTCTAATTCGGGCCACCAGAAATAACTTCTTGCCATCATTTTCATTCTTGTCATTCCTTCATGACCTGAATGTAATTGGTTCAAGAGTTCCTTCTGTAATATCTTAGGAATCAAAGTACGACTTCCCCAAATGATACAACCTCGTAATAGGGATAGTTCCATTTTTCTTCTGGCAAAATAATCCATTTGTTCTGGAATTTGATAAGGCCATCCATGTAGAATTGCATGTTTGACTTTTTGTAATAATTTGTCTTTGTTTGTAGCCTTCTCTATTTCTATTGCTGTTATTGGAAATTCCCTCTGTCCCGATATCAATAACACTTCCTGCGGTTCTGGAATAGTACAATTTTTTATTGGTCTAGGCAAACGAGATAAAGCATCAACATTTTGTAGTTCATTAGAAGATTTATGTCTGATAGTGTACGAATAAGCTGATAATTGTAACAGCCACCTAATCATCCTGGGAGATACTGAATTCGGAGTCGCTTTTTTCCGATTCAAAAGTCCAATTATAGCAAAATATACAGGAGCTTCAGTTCCGTCAGGCATGACATGTGACAAGATAGCACCTACTCCATAGGGAGATGCATCACAGCTCAGAACTAATGGTTTCTGTAGATCATAATGTATCAATATTGCATCAGATTTCAATAGTTGTTTCATCGTTTTGAAAGCAATATTATGTTCTTCTGACCACATCCAAGGCTCATTTCTATCCAGAAGGCGATATAGTGGTTCAGCAATAGATGCTTTATTTTCCAAAAATCTATCATAAAAATTCAGAAATCCCAAAAATGATTGGGGTTCTTTTTTATTCTCTGGGGTTTTTGCTTTATATATCGCTGCCATTTTATCTGGAGTAGGACGAATTCCATCGGCATCAATGATATACCCCAAAAATTGTATTTGTTTCAATTTGAACTGACATTTGGACCTCTTAAGTCTCAAACCGGCTTCCGCAATTCTTTCTAGAACCATGGTGGTTCTTTTTGTGAGATCATCATCATCTCTGCCCATTATAAGAACATCATCAATAACTACCACTACACCATCAATTCCTGATAATAATTTTTCCATTTCCCTTTGACAAATAGCTGGACAACTATTCACCCCAAAAGGAAGTCTTTTCATTTTGAATAATCCCTTAGATGTATTAATAGTCAACAACTTTGAACTTTCTTCATCTACAGGAAACTGAAAATGGGCTTCTTTAAAATCTAATTTGGCAAATATTTTTCCACCTGCCAAGGAAGAAATAACTTCATTTATAGATGGAAGGGGGTATACATCCATTTTAACGGCTGCTCGATTTACAGTGCATCTATAATCACCACACAGCCTCACACTGCCATCACTTTTAATTATTGGAACTACTGGAGTAGCCCATTCTGAAGTACGAATGGGTTCAATCACGTTCATTTTCTGTAAACGTTCGATTTCTGCCTCCACTTTCTCTCTCAACGCTAGGGGTACAGGTCGTGTTCTCATGAATATAGGTGTAGCTTGTTGGTCTATATTCAAACTGACTGGTGGACCATTGTATTTTCCTATTTCGTTTTCTTCAAAAATATTTTTAAATTTTTCAAAAATATGTTCATTATGTTGATAATAAACTCCTTCTAAACGAATACCTAACTGGTTGAACCAATTTCTCCCCACCAAAGCTGGGCCATTTCCTTTCGCTACTAGCAACGGTAACTTCATTTGGGAATTTTTGAAACATATGTCAACCATGCATGTGCCTATCACTTCCAATTTTTGTTTAGCCCAGGTGTGTAGTTTGATATCAGAGTCTGACAATTTATTGAAGTCAATATTCAAATCTTCGAAGGTATGTTCGTTAATAATGGAGTAACTTGCTCCTGAATCAACTTCCATTATAACTGGCACCTTATTAATTTCAATGGAAACATTCACTGGCGGTTGACCTGAGCCTTCAATGACATAGAGTGAACTATACTGATCAACATTTTCTTCTGGTTCATCTGAATCATTTTCTTCTATTTGATGAACTTTCGCTCTGGAATAACTGGTTTTGTATGATGTACTCTTTACTGGTTGCATTCTTTCTTTCTTTTGTAAATCAAATCTGTTTCTTTTCTTTTTTGTGATACAGGCTTTTTCTATATGACCTCTGTTTTTACAGAAATAACATGAAGCTTCTTTGAATACACACTCATCTGGATGATGATTGGTACCATTGCATCGGTAGCATACTCTACTTTGATTGGAATTAGCCATTTTATTAATTGACGAACCAAATATTTCTGATGTGTTACTTGAACCTGATATTCTCGAACAATTCAATTGTTTAACATCTTTAGAAGTGGCTTCGGCGGCTAGAGCAGCTTGGAAAAACTCGTTGAAATCACCATTTTTTTTTGTTAACAATAATTGTTGAATTTTCTGGTCCCCTATTCCCGCTACAAGTTTGTCTCTCGACATTCTATCCAATGAATCACCAAAATTACAATGTATAGCAATTTTTCTGAGTGCTGCTACATATTCATTAATAGATTCACCCATACCTTGAGTTCTTTGATGAAACTTATATGATTCAACTATTTCACTGGTTTTAGGATCGAAATGATTATCTAATATTTTCAGAACTTCATCGAATTTGAGTTCCGCCGTTCCTTTTGGTACAGCAAGAGATTCTACCAATTCAAATAGAGTTTCACCACAAACTGTGAAAAATAATGCACATTTTGCTTGGTCTTCTTTTATGGAATTTGCCGTCAGGCAAAATTGGAAACGATTTTTATACGTTTTCCACGTTGCTCCTGGTTTGAATTCATCAAAATTTACAGACTGATTGGACATCTTTTCTAACTGTAAATATTTGGATTGATCTTCAATTGCTTAACTAGATCTGCCGGTGGTTCTTCAATCCTTCGTCGCCAATATTACATATGTTAGATTATAGGAATCTCTATTAGTTATAGAATTACTTTTTATTCAAAATAACTGGTAACATCATACTATTACAAAATATATGTCAAAAACTGACAACTCTCTCTTTCCTATATATGGGGTGATATCTCTAGCACTGCTATCTATAACACTTTTATTGACAATTATCCATCAGAACTGACTTTTTTACCAATAACTCTCTTTTTTTATAGTACAGGAATAAACTGCTGTAAATGAATATTAATAGTAAAGGAACTAAAAGAACAAAAATTAATAAAGTATGAACAACATATACATATATATATATATATATATATATATATATATATATATATATATATATATATATATATATATATATATACATATATACATATATATTACCTATACACCCCTCGTTGCTACCTCCAAAGTACATATATACCGAACGTACTTCCCTCATATATACCTTTCTCACCTCCGATATCGGAGGTAACTACGAATCTCACATAATATTTCACTACTGGTGATTACTATGCCATCTCTATCCATCTGCGAAAAAATGCTTGGAGGTCATTCCGAGTGATGTATAACCTTAGATTCAGTCGCTGAGTTGAGCGATTTGCCACCAGCGCTAGTGTCGCTTTTATGCCACGCAAATTGCCACACGTACTTCCCTCCTTAGCACATAAAGTATGTGAAATACAGTTTTTCGCGTTCTGGATGGCGCTTATTTCTTCCGAGGAAATTTAGGTTATATTTCTGATTTTGTGATTTTCGGGTGGATTTTGTTCAATTTTGGTGATAAGTATGGTGTTTTTGTGGTTGGAATTCATAAGTTTTTATATCAAACATTGAACATTTCAAGGTAGTGGATTGATTTTTGATTCATGGTTGAAATGAAGTGAAAATTGTTATCTGGGGGGGTATAAGATTGTTAATACCTATGCAAAATTCAACAATTTGAGTTATGTGGTTTATGGTCAGAATCTATTCAAAATTTGGATATGTGTTTATCAGAATGCTTGGTATTCCTTCACGTAAACTGTTGAGTGAGTGTATTGGCTATCATTCGAAGGAAATAATTTATATTCAGGATGTTTCTTAATAACATACTAATATTGAAGGAGGTTATTCATTTGGTAATTTTGAGAAAAAAACTTCATATGAACATATGTCCTGAAGGTCTTAACTTTTGTTTTAAGAAAATAGTTTGTATAACTTTGGTATGACGTTAGATATTTTTGTGAAATGTGTACGCATCTTCTATGCTTCAAAACGCATTTTCTGCTGTACAACATAGTTTTTTATTCTTGCCAGTGGCGTTCCTGCGGTATTTTTACTGAATCATTTTAAAGAGAAATCCTCATTCCTTTACGAGCAAATTTGGTATCTTGATATTTTTTCGTTTGACGTTCGCATAAAAAAATAAACTTCATTCATTTGCATCTTACTTACGAGAAAAACTAATTTATGTAACTATTAACAAAAATTTATTCAAGAGAATAATTTTTAAACGGTGAAATTAGTTAATAAGAAACACCCTGTCTATTCTCGAAAACACTGAGAGGTATGGATAAAAAATATATATAAGAATTGAAACAAGCCTTCATTTGAACACACTTGAGAGTTATTTTTTTTTTATTTGGGTGATTTTAGTTAATATGATCTCCTATCAGTGAATCTCATTAGTTGTTTTAATGAAAATCCATATCCGTTTATTTTTTATGTTGTGAATGGGAATAGTCCTAATAGTTGTTCACTATGGTTTTACAGAACGTTTCTGGATTATGATGACGGATCTGAAATTAGCCACATCCACAAGTACACTAAGAAAAATTAAATATCGATTATTTTATTTTCTCGTTTTCCGTTTTTTCAGTTGGGGGCGTGAATATACTGAGGTTTCCAGTTTCAACTGAGAGTGAGAAATTTTTATCAGACCGATGAATAAGTTCGATTTGAGGAAGTGGAATGGTGGTGAAGTTATTTCAAATAATTGACAGACGCCCAAATGGCTTTGTACACCTTTCTGCTTCTCATATGTTATTGTTATAAGTTCATCACCAATATGGCACCAGAATTTTCCAATTTGCCATGCCGCCAAAAGGGGTGTAAACAAGGGGTGATATGATTTGAAAATGGCTTGGTACATCTTTCTGCTATTTTTTTATTGCTTTATTTAACGTCGGTCTATTTCTAAACCAGGGCTAAACACCGATGCCGGTGAGCACACTCCCCCCAAAGGGAAATTTTGTCGAATCCTCTGTTATTTCAGAGGTAGGGTTCCTTAACGAGCTCAATATCTATGGACTCGGTACCGCCATCTTAACGTCCCGTCCGAAAGACGGCATACCTATCGACTTATCTCGGGCTCTTTCTGATAAGAATCCTGCAGCTGCAAATAAGCTACTACGCTACAGTTGTTAGGGCGTTTTAACTCGCACCTTCCTTGTTGAGTCCAAGTACTGAACGCACCCGATGTTGCTTGCAGGCCGCCAAAGGGGGGGATGGGAGTTGATATATTTTGAAAATTCACAGAGACCACACATAATATGCAATCTTGATATGGTCTTCTCTTCATCACGCCAGAATTTGCCAGGCCGTCAAAGGGGTGAAAACGGTGGTTGATATATTTTTAAATTTCACAAAGGCCACAAATGGCTTTGTAAACCTTTCTGCTTTCAATATTCATTTGTTTTCGGTCTTCTCTTCGTCTCTGATGGAATGCCAGAATATTTTTATTTTATATTGAACTTCTCTGATGAAGCAATTTAATATATATCGACTCAAACTAGTTACGTCATCAATTTGTTTTAGGTATTTTGTATCGAATATTATTCAATAAATATCTAAACAACTCCCACTCCCTTATTCCACCTCATTTGCGAGTGTGGCAAACTATAACGTGGCAGCGGTATACAACTCCAATTATGTGCAAAAGTTGTAGAAAGCCATTTGCGGCATCTGTGTATTTTCAAATAATATCAACCCCCATTTCACCCACTTTGACGGCCTGGAAAATTCTGGCGCCATATGAAACATGAGAAAAAGGCCAATTACAATGACATATGCCAAGCACAGCGGTGTACAAAGTCATTTGTGGCGTCTGTGATTTTTTTTAAATAACCTCACCACCATTCCACTTCCTCAAATCGAACTTATTTATCAAGCTGATCAAATTTTCTCACCTTCAGTTGAAACTGGAAATAATAGTATATTCACGTCTCTAACTGGATAAAAATCCATGTAAAAAAACGGAAAAGGAAAAAATAAAAAAATCGAGATTTTATTTTTCTCAGTGTACTTGTAGATGTAGCTAAGTTCACACCCATTGATGACTGTCACACCCATATTTTGACTAATTTGTAATTTCTAATTACCTACTCTTCTCGATAGCTTTTTTGAAAATGAGCGTACTAATTTCTAACGTTTTCATGCGAGTGAGTATTTTTTTGGAAATTCTCTGGAAAGTCTGAATATGAGTGTTAATGCAATATGATTATTATTATATATGTAAAAAAGAACATTAATGTTGATCGTTAGAGAATTGAAGTTATACTTGAATAAATTCAAATCCTATTACAAATTGCACACATTAAATGTTCATGCGTGGTTATTTATTCAACTTTCCGATTCAACTTGGTCTGCCTAAGAAGTTTCAACAATCAAGAAGCATGTTTTTATTGGACTAAATAACTATAATGAAAGCAACAGTACAGCAGGGTCTGCGTTTTTGTTGAACTATTTCAAATTTGTGAAACTTTGAACTTTATTCAAAACTTGTTATTAAACGAGATTAAAAATTAAATCGTCCACTTCATTCCATTGCCAATCAGTGTGAAAATGATAATATGATAATGGTTATTTAACTGGGATATATTAAGGTGAGTATATTAAAAAAAACTGTTTATATAAGCCGTGTACTAAAACTTATAAAATAAGTTAAATGATCGCTGACAATAATTTAATTATTTTTTTGTTGAATTATTTGGTTTCAAAAAGCTTGTCGCGCGAAGTGAACATAAAAATAGGTACCAATTAATTTGATTGAGCAGTGATTGGTTGGTAAGCAACAACTTGTCAAAGTATTAATTTTATTACAATTCGCGCAACAAGCTTTTTAAAACCAAATAATTCAACAAAAAACAATTAAATCATTGTCAGCTTAAATAAAAGCTTGTCTTTAGGAAGTTTTCTTGTAAGTTATTTTATTTTTTGCTTTTTAGTTAGTTTGCCTCAATCTGTTGATTTCTAATAGAGCATCGTTATTACAAGGTCTCTTCCCTGTAAGTTTGGAGCTGAAAGAAATCTTGATCTCCGACCCCACATACCAATTTTGAATAGTATCTGACCATAAACACAAAACTCGTTTGCCATCCTGAAGTTGCCCAAATTCATAATCTCCTAACCTGAAAACCCTACATACCAATTTTGAATAAAATATGACCATAATCAGAAAAGTCTTTCTCCATCTTGGGGCCGACATCCTGAATTCATAAATGTTGACAAAAAATTCATAATCTCCGACCCCGAAAACCCCTGCTAACCAATTTTGAATCGAATAGGACCATGATCACAAAACCCATTCTCCATATTGGGGCCGCCATCTTGAATTTATGAATTTTGACAAAAATTACACCATCTCCGACCCCGAAAACCCCGACATATCAATTTTGAACCGAATTGAACCATAATCACAAAACTTGTCCGCCATCTTAAATTTATGAATTTTGACAAAAAATTCATAATCTCTGACCTTGAAAACCCCCACATACCAAGTTTGAATCAAATCGGGCCATAATTATAAATGTCATCCGCCATCTTAGAGCCGCCATTTTGTTTTTTCTCTTACAAAAGTTCCTAAATGCATTGTCACGGAATTATGAACACCCATCAAATTTCAAACTAATCGGACGACTAGAAGTCAGTCAAAATTCACTTAAAAGATTTGACCCAAACTAACAAATGAACTAACTAATGAGTGAAACTGAATGAAAGCATATAAAATAGAACATACTACCCTCCAATGAATGGGAATATAACTGGAGGTAACTAAGTTAGCGAATTTTCATTTGCATATATCACTCGGAGGGAACAACGCATTGTTTTTCAGATGAAAATAATATATATGCATATATAAATTTTGGGTCAGAAATCGTTACCCCTCTCTTGATAAACCTATGCAATATGTCCCCCTCACCACATATATGAATTTTTTTTTGACATAATTCAAACCGATACCCCGGAGGTTAGTCCGCCTGAACTTTCCCCCGGAGGGAACAACGAGCTGTTTATACATATATATATATATATATATATATATATATATATATATATATATATATATAATATATATATTATATATATATATATATATATACATATATATATATATATATATATTTATATATATATATATATATATACATATATACATATATATATATATATATTTATATATATATATACATATATATATATGGCCACTTTTTTAATGGGTTTGTATTGGTAACTTTTAAACCATAAGAGTTAGAAGGTCGGTTAAATGGAGAAAAAGTTGCATTCATAGAAGCATTGTCAAGTAGTTCAAACAAATCGAGATTATCAGGGCCGGTTATTGAGATATCATAAAAAAAGTAAATTCTATCATTTTGATTTTTCTTTTTTTCCCACTTTATTTTGAATATTATCAAAAAATGTCAGGGAAGTTTTTTATTCGACAGTAAATTATCCTCATTTTGACATAATCAGATTTTGTATCCAACGTTTCGTACGCTCTGGGCCACCCTCAACCTAATTTTTTTCAATACGGACCTGCATATTTTATGACACTTTTCGAAATAAATTTCAACGCTAAATTCAACGATATATCATACAATGTCATTCAAAGTTGACTTTCAGGTGATTTTGACCCTTATCCAAATTTCTTTGGGTCGGATCTGTATTACATTTAGGTACCTTCAGTTTAATTAACAACATGCAATACATTTCGATAAGAAAATCAACTCACTCATCTTCAACTGAATGGAACGTAACAGAATCAAAGCAAGAAACAAGTAATCATTATTTACAAATTTCAAGAGGTGAAAAACCTAATTCATAATAATCAAACGAAACTATCATTTAATGAAAGAAAAATCAAATGATTATTCGAAAGTAAATGATGAACATTAATGAAGTAAGTGTTCGAAATGTCCACCATTTTGTAAAATGCACTTTGCGGTTCTGGAACCCATACTTCTTATACATTTGCTTATTTCGTCTCCTTGAATACCTTCCAATACATTCTCAATCTTCTCGCGAAGAATCTCTATCGTCGGGTTCATAGTATCATAGATTTTATTCTTGAGATATCCCCACAAATAAAAATCCAGCGGATTCAAATCCGGAGATCTGGCAGGCCATGCTACTGGACCTCTTGTTCCAATCCATGAGTCGGGAAAAGTTCGATTTAGATAGTCTGTGACTATTCTTGAGTTGTGTGGACTGGTAGGATCAACTATGAACCTACCATTACTATCAGTGTGGATAATTTACCTTCTTTTAATGGTACTACAGATATCAGAGATTTTATTCGTGAAATTGAGTATTTGGCAGCTATAGCAAGATGGACAGACAGTCAAATAAGTTCCATAGTTAGATTAAAATTGACAGGAATCGCCAGATTATTTATAGATACAGATGATAAATTAAAAAATACAATAAATTGGCCTGAATTTGAAGGGGAATTATTGCAGCAGTTTAGCAGATTGAAATTACCTGGAGAAGAAAAAAAAGAATTTTTGAATTGTTATCAGAAAAATTGTGAATCAGTTAGAAATTTTTCCATAAGATTGAGAGCATCCGCAGCAAAATTACGAAAATTTACAGGAATTAATAGGGTTGATGATGTATTGAAGCAAAAATTTGAGCAGGACACTCTTGTGCAATTTTGTTTCAGATTGCTAGATCCTGTGAGAAAAAAAGTTTCATCTGCCAGTCCTGTCAGTTTAAAAGAAGAATCAATTGAGACACTAACAGCTCAAACTAATATGAATTTTAGAAATTTCCATACGAATAAAATAGTGTGTACACATTGCAATCGTAAGGGTCATGAAGAAGCAAATTGTAAGAAGAAAAATTGTGTATGCCACCATTGCGATGAATTTGGTCACCTCTCATATAGATGTCCAAATAGAAATAGCTTTCGAAATGAGATATTAACTGAATCAGGACCATGGTTTTCCGACTATGATAAGGGAAACAGATTTAGAAAGTTTGGAACAATAAAGAATCCAAGAAAAAGGTTTTCTAACTATTCAACGGGAAACAGATTTCGAACTCAGGGAAGAATGAACGAACAAGAAAGTGAATTTATCAATCAATCAAATAGAAACCGATATCAGAATTTTGGGAGAGTAATTGACAGAAGACAAACAGGAAATAGTTACGCGAATGGAAATAGTCCGAGAAAGTATGAAAAAATGTCCGGATATAACAGGAATTTATATAGAAAGAAGCAAGAAAAGAATGTACTAACCTACGGTGAAGGTGAGGAACAGAATAACGGTATTAATTTAGATAACAACATAATAATTGGCTAAAAGTTTGAACGAAATGGGAAAAAGGTTTGAAGACATGACATTATGATAAAACATTGGATAGAATTAAATTTTGACGAAAAGCTAAATTTATCGAGGGAGTGCACGCCCAAAACCAATTGCCGAGTAATCAAAAATGGATTTTCACGCCATGAAATGAGTCGGGCCGGCTCGAATCGGATGGAAATGTCCGAAGATAGTAAAGTGTTTGAGACACTAGGTTTCGAGAAAGCCAATTCAAGGGAAAAGTATGGAAAATCGTCTAGGAAGGAAGATAACAGAGGTAATCGATTAAACAAGCCAAATATGATTGATGATTTGACAGTGACATCATTCATTAAACTAGAGAAAAATCGTGAAGACAGAAAATTGCCAAAGGTGGAAATTGAAAAATCCATGAAAATAAGCGAAGGTATGGAAAAAACCGGAACGCCCTGTACACTAGGATGGATAGTCAAGCGAGACAGCCGGAAAAGTTCAAAGGATAGTCGTAGTGAAAAAGCCAGCTCATTCAAGAATGACACTTTTTCAACCAGAACAATGGGAAAAACCCATGATCTGAGAACGACCATCATAAATAGTACGCCACTCGGAAGTGACAGTCTAAAAGTAGAAATTTATTCGTCAAAGAACGAACCTTTCTTGCCTAAAGAAACAGAGAGATGGAACGGAAAAATGCCCATGCAGTACCACAGTGGGAATAAAGGAAATTATGTTCGGAAAATGGAAAAAGATATACGGATCGGTATGAGAGTTTTTGAGAATGAAAATATTCAAGAATGTAGCAAACCATATACAGGAAGTATCGGAATTGCAGAAGCTAACACATCAAGAAATTTAGGGAAGATGATCGATGTAGCACATAGGAAATCGTGGAAAGACAGTCTAAAAGGTAGATATGAATCACCCAAGGGAGATATTCTACCCTCCAGGACGTTGGAAAATGCCAAGAACCTCGGAATGATAGTCGCCAAAGAAAGTACTTTCGCAGTAGACAAAAATCAAAAGGCTGAATTTGCCGCCCAGATTATTGAATATATGCATAGTTAAAGCAAGGAGTAACATGAATTCGGAAAAAATTTAAAATTAAAGAAAATAGCCAATAATGAATTTTCAACATCGAAAAAACGTATTATGGTACGAGATTTGAAAAAAATACCGAAGAAAATAAGGAAGTAGTTAAAGATATAAAAATCATCGAAACCGTAGCCAGTCAAAAGGAAAAATCTAATTTTAAGAAGTCATCGCTTGAAAATTCAGAAATCCCACAAATTGGAAACAGGATTGAACACATGAATCGACTGAAAGTTAATCAGAGAGAAAAAAAATCTCCGCAACTAGAAAATAGGCAGGAAATTATTTTAGAAAATGAAAGGATGAGTAACGTTTAACCCAGAGTGTCCTGTATATAGGAAAGGATTATTTCCATCTAGGGGTGGTAATCCAACTCTTAACAATACGGTAGCATGCCACGGAAAAGCGATCAAACTTTTTCAAGAGAATAATTTGTTGAAAGATATCAAAAGGAATGAAGGTGAACATAGTATACAGGGGAGAAGAATTCCGCCAATTCATAAAAATACTAAGAAAATTAATTTTTTGGGAAGAAGTTAATATGGGAAGGAAAAAGGCTTAGAAGAATAGAAATTCAGGACGAAAGAACAATTGCAAGCAGGAACTCAAGAGGAAATAAAGGAAAAACCGATGGAAAAAAATCAAGAAAATAGATCAAGAAAAAGACCTATAGAAAACATAAAAACAATAGAAGATAGAAATCAACTTGAATCAACAGAAGATGAAGGAGAAAGTATTCCAGAGATAAATCATAGTTATCAGACTAGAACACGTGGTACAGTGAAAGAGTTTCCATGGATTTATTACAAAGCAAAAAGTCAGAATAAGTAATTTTCAAAAGCCCAAAATAATGCACTTATGAAGTAATAATATTGTCAATATTTTTAAACACAGTTGAGATCAAATAGTATAGTAAGCCAGTATAGATAAATAATTGGAAATCATGAAATCTTGCCAAGTATACACAAGCACGTATCGAAACGTGTAGTCAAAGAAATTGAAACACCCTGTAAATTAACGCAAAATAAATATTGATGAAACTTTCTACCTGAATCGTAATGCACCGCGCACGTGATCTCTCATTCCGTGGAAGGGATAACGACCACTGGAAATATCGTTAAGTGACATTACGCCAATACGCCATTACGCAATGGGACAAAAATTATCTAGTGTCGGTTATTCTACATGAAAATCGGACTTTTGAGTAAAGCATAGACAGTAAGAGAAAATTGTGTGTATTTCTTGAAAATTGGAAAGGACTTTATAGACATTAATAAAGTATTACTATAAACGGTTATAATTCTCTACCGAGAAGAGATTTTAGCATGTAATTAAAAGTGTTACCTTGATAATGACTAAGTGAAATAACATTAATTAAAAGTAAAAATGTGCGAAAAATATCGGTGATAATAAAAAACATTTTAAAATTATCGTTAACAATTACGAGTAATATAATATGGATTTTTGAACTATAACGGGGTTCAAATTGATGATTAACAGCTTCTCACCAAATAGTTGTTTACTGAGCATCGTATCGCCATGGTTTGAACTTTTAATCCAATTAAGTTCACAATACACAAGGGTGAATGGATATTCCAAGTCTATAGTCAGAATGCAGAGTTGAGGGACCCCCCAGGAAGCCTCATCGCAAGGGTGCACAAATTATCCGACTAAATAGAAGGTTGAACCATCACTTCAACACGGAAGAACCTTAGAAACTACTACTTCACTGGAACTTTTAAACAAATGTCAGGTGACATTTTGCATCATAGAGAGAAGTCGATAATTACCGTCAAACACGTTCTCTACACGAAGGGTGGCTCGAAAAACTGACGACCAAGGCCATTTAACTCGCTGCAGACTGAGTGGAACTAAGTCATATGGTTCACAGCTGTTGTTTACATCATCCCTAGTCGAAGAGCAGACATAAGGTCGCTGGAGAATTTCAACCTGATTTCGCCAGACCACAGACAGTCTCTATCACAGCAGGTGATGACAGGTCATATCTACAGGGTGGCGTTCCAATTCGAAGCCAGCATCGTCTCAGAAGACACTGACTTGAAGGGATCTTTATTGAGAATTATATAAAGATTTGCATGTTAAAATTAGTATGTTAGAATAGTAATTATATAAGTAGGGATATTGTTGACCATGTATGTAATATTAGGTGCCTGATTGAATAAGGTAAAGGTCATATGTTATCATAGGTATTATCAGTAAGAATTTATTTAGTTTGCTCATGGTATGCTAAAACAATTGTCAGAGCCATAACAAAGTTGAGATCCAATACCACTCATCTACCCAAGATATTAGGGTCATGAAAAAGGTATCAATTAGAATTAATACCTTTTGAATGGGGAATGGAGGTATGTGGTATGCACACTATACCAATTATTTCAAATATAGCCATATCTAAACTGAAACTGAAGAATGCCAATATAATAAATCAATTTTCGTTCGGAATCAAAGGCGGCTGCGTTAATAATGTAACACCCCATAAAAATATCAAAGAAACTATTAAATCATGACAGCTACGATCTAACCGCTAAACCACATCGCCCGTATTACGACGGGACAGTTATTTTTATCTCTATTGAGCCCAAAGGCGCGACTAGGTAATTGACGATTCTCCGACAACGGGGATAAAACATAAACTCGTAAAGATCGCTCCTCAGAGAGACCGCTGTCACGTTAATGACCCATTAAATTAACATATCAGGGCGGCGTGTCTACTCAAGGCGACTCGCCGACTCATAAAGTATATTTTATTGTTTTCTTGCGGTATCGTTTGAATACCGAACGCTATATATATAAGATTCTCCATACTAGAACTCTCTCTTCATTCAGAATTCAGTTGTCGAACTAGTCAGTCAGTACAGAGCACGTTCTGCTTCATTATGAAGCGAATGAAAGTGAAGTTTAATTTCAATTAGAGAAGATGAAATCTTCCTACGAGTAGTAAGCGTAGACTCCGTACAGTTTATCTGAAGTAGCAAATTAATCAACCATATGCAGAATCATAGTGATAGAGTTACTCATCAGAAATAATCTCAGTAATAACTGTAGATATGACCTGTCATCACCTGCTGTGCTAGAGACTGTCTGTGGTCTGGCGAAATCAGGTTGAAATTCTCCAGCGACCTTATGTCTGTTCTTCGACTAGGGATGATGTAAACAACATCTGTGAACCATATGACTTAGTTCCACTCAGTCTGCAGCGAGTTAAACGGCCTTGGTCGTTACTTTTTAGTTTTAAAG
Source organism: Gonioctena quinquepunctata (assembly GCA_018342105.1). Taxonomy (NCBI): domain Eukaryota; kingdom Metazoa; phylum Arthropoda; class Insecta; order Coleoptera; family Chrysomelidae; genus Gonioctena; species Gonioctena quinquepunctata. Next base: position 1,202,060 of record JAFIRS010000098.1, on the reverse strand, counting down.
TGGCCACTCTGTATATATATATATATATATCTAGTAAAATCATTCGAATGTAAAAGTTCACAAAAATAAAATCACACAATTATAGAATAAAAACTCGATTAGTATGTTTAAAATTGATAAAAAGAAAAAAAAAATTTTCTTATTTTTTTATCTTTTGATTGGGTAAGGAATTAGGGCAGTTTTGAAGTTTTAAGCTGAATGAAAACAACCATTTGTTTATTCTCTGCAAACTGTGTTTTATCCAACCACACTTTTCTCCCACTGAACAGCATTTCTTATCGAATCGTTAGTGCCAAGTCGGCAATGCAGATCACAGAACCGACTGCTGGGATGGAGCTGACTCATGTTCATAGGCGTACCTGACTGAGCTTGGATAGGATTAAAAAAAAAGGTTTAAAAAGATAATGGTAAGATAACATAGCCGGAGTTTTCATTTCTTATGATAGGGATTCAGAAATTAAAATCTGTGAAATAAATTCAAAAAAATATATATAATTCAAAATCAATAACCAACCAATCATAACAATATATATATATATATATATATATATTATATATATATATATATATATTTAAATATATATATATATATATATTGTTATGTTATGTTATGCCAGTTGTGAATTTCAAAAGACTAAAAACCCACAAAAAAAAAATTACTAGATGGTTAATGGTTTCAAGAGTTTGTTTGTGAATAACTTTTGAAAATCTATGTATATTGTGAGCCTAGGAATATGGATAGATGAAAATGTCAAAATACTATAAAACAATCAATTTCATACACTGTCAAAATTATTATAACCCATAATTGCTCAAAAGACAATAAAAAGTCTAAATTTACAAAATTTTCAGGAATAAAAAGTAATCAACACATTCATAAATTTGAAACATACAGTATATGAAATTGTAGCTAACTAAAAGTAGCCAATGATAGAACAGCAAATGTCCTTATAAAAATAGCCAATCAGGGAATAGATGGTCAGGTGTAAAATTGGAAATTGTGGGAGAGTAGCAATGAGATGGTATCAGAAGCAATTATTATTGAAATTTGTAAATAATGATAAGAGTGGAAAAATAATTGTATATATAAATTATGCAATATAAATATAAACAGTGAAAAGTGACAATTTAGTGCACCAATTCAAAAATTCAAATGAGAAAACAAGGAGAAAAAGATGTATCTAGGCGATAGAAAACAAAGCTTCAAAATGAGATCGAAAATAAATTTCCAAGCGGATGCCACGCAAAGATTTTACTAAAAAAAAATTGGAATAATCTCATCATTTGGTAAACAAAACCAATATTACCTTAATGATAACATATCCACGGATCCAAATGATGATTTCCGCATCTATATAGTTCCTGATTCATGGTATTACAGTCCTGACAGCGATTGGAGAGAGGAGACATCCTGATTCATGGTATAATTAGAACACCAACAGTTCCAACCAGGTATAAAACTTCAATAGTGCTCTTCCGGTCCTGAACTATTTCACAAATAACATATTTCACATTCGAAGAACTTTATGTCACCCTATTTTGAACAATAACAGAAAACTTCACTCTCACGGAAAAAGTGAGGTTCTGTTTATCTATCCATGATCTGATTTATTATTATTATCCGTGAATATTTGTTTGATTCACCCTAGTATAAGTACTTTCTCGTAGGCCAGGTATTATTGAGTCTTCCTGAAAAAAGGAGATAATTGCTTTTTGATATTTTGTTGTTTTGTTTTCTCACAATGATCAATAACATACCAAAGACCATTCAATAAACTGAAGTTAGCCAGCAGTGGCAGTGTCTCTATTGCCTTGAACCGGCCACCTTGAGATAAGGGCGTACCAACTGTTGCTTAGCCGTGGTGGGGAAAATAATAATTGTTGGTAGCGTGACGAGAGAACAGTGACGTTTGCTGGCAATTATTATTACAGCATACAATACAGGGGCAGAAATATCTATTTATATCATATCAATTTGGCTCTTAAAGAATAACTGAAGATTATTAGCTATATCATTATTATATAAAACCAATTTATATTTTTCAATTCATCAAAACATATCAAATAGCGCCCAACGCGGTGCAAAAATATAATTATAATAATAATTAACAAAAAAAAAAATATTTTTCCAAATTCTCAAATCATACACAAAATATATATATATATATATATATATATATATATATATATATATATATATATATATATATATATATATATATATATATATATATATATATATATATATATATATATATATATATATATATATATATATATATATATATACGAGAATTGATGTATATATATATATATATATATATATATATACAAAACACTGCACTCCCGCACAAGATCAATTAATTTTTCATTATATTTGTCACTCATTTTGCCTCTGTCCTCACGCGAAGTCTGTGGGAAACCACAACTCCTTTGCTGTCCGCCGCGAACTGATCTGGTCCGCAGCGGCAGGCCTTCTATTTGACCAGGATGAAGCAACATTACGTGACACAGAGTCCGTGCCTGCATCGCGGCTCAGTCCACGCGGACAGTCCGCTTTCTGTTAGTCAGGGCCTTTATTTTTCTCTCTGACGTCTCTCTTGCTTGGCAAACTGCTGTTTGATAATTTCCATTATGGCTTTCCTTCTCGTCGTAGGGTGTATTTTCCGTATTTGCTATTGATTGTTCTCGAATTCTTACTGAAAATCCTCATTTCTGGCACCAACTGTTACGAATCTGCAGTTCGTCTTCTTCAAAATACGTGATTAATTTAATGTCCGTTTATTTCACTTTAGACTTAACCTTTACAATACAATGAATTAATTAACAACTGTCCGCGGCAATTGACTCACTTTGATCAAAGACTTTCAAAATCAAGTTAATTAAATTAATACTCTGCATTTGGTAATAGATTGATTCACAAAATCAATTGGTCATATCTAAAACTCAACACAGTTATTATAATTTTCAAGGAATACAAACATTATTTACCAGTGAGATATCTAAAAAAACTTTTTTTTATTCAAAACCTATTTTTTATACAATACCTATCAAAAATAAAATTTTATGACCCCCGAAAGCTCACCTCATTCTCAATCAGATTGAAGAATTATACCATTACCAGGAAGAATCCTGTGAGGAAATCGAAAACATATTCAACCTATATCAACTTACAAAATGAAAATTATTTTATTAGGAACATCGTAATCAGGAATGAACCAGCAAATTGGTCCATGTAAAGTGTACATTTTGACTTGCAATTAGCAAAACTAATAATTCCAAACAATTTTATTTTCCTCTGAACCATTATCACTGAGAGCGCTATGGAAAATTACCACTAGAACCAGCTTGGAAGCTACATCATATCCATACCTGAAAAATGTTATACGAACATGAATAATAAAAGATGTCACCAAAACAAATCATACAATTACCCTCATTGAATATTTTCTCAATTACTTTCGAGATATAATATTAATTCCCAAAATAAATTTAGAAGAAATCAAACAATTGAATCTCAACGTCAGTTCTAGACGTCCTCATGAGTCACAACTTCTCTCTAATTTCTTATCTGCATGGGATATCATCAATACTTGCAATTTGTATACACAATACTCTCCTCTGAAGTGGTACGCTACTATAAAATTACCATTCAACTCCAGAGCCAACCACCATCTCCATCCAGGACATGAAGCCTGAGCAACCAAGCTACCCTCAGTCTTCTTCTTAAGAAGGGATGAGTTATATTCTTGAAGCCAGCCAGATTCAAGTCTCTCTACCGGAGTTTATGCATGCTGATTATTTGTCACGATACCACCTAACCATGTATCTGTTTCAGATCATGCCCAATCATATTGTAACGTAAATAAACTTAACTTGGTTTTAATAATTTATTTCACACTTAATCTACAACTTAATTTATATTACTACGCCACTGTATAGCTCGATCGTATGGGCTCGTTCAGACTGTCCGTGCCATCTTGAGGGCTACCTATTTATCTCCGTCACAGAATTCCCGATCTTTCGAATTCCGGCAGTTGGCGACCAGCATGTTCCAATCGTTTCCAATATCGACCGTTGCTCTCCGCGGCAGAGCGACTGGACTGTTCTCGAACATCTCCGGGGATGACCTCATCGCTGTCGACGGCAACGCGCGAGGCGACAGGTCCGGCCTAGGTTCGTTACATTGCCCCCTTCTTAAAGACATTTCGTCCCGAAATTTCATCCTTGGAGTGTGACGATATCTGCATGACTCCCCATATCTGCACCGTGAAGTTCGATGGAAGTAACACTCCACGGTCTTCATGATCGGTCGTGGAAGAGGGTTACAGCAAACCAAAATCTTGACGCCGCTGGATCTGAATATCGCCTCCAGCATACTATCTATGACTCTCCAGTCCAACCCATCAATACCACAGGACAATTTTGGAATTGCTAGATCCACCAGATTCTGGTCCACCATAGTATCTCTTAGTTTGGTGAGACTCTTCCAGACATCTTCATAGGACGGTTTATCTTGGGAATGCCTCTTGGTAACTAGGTAGTAGATGTTTCTCTGGCCTTTCTTCAACTGTAGCACCCCACCAACTTCTGGATTCTGCTCCCGCAGTGTTTGGAGTTGACCAAATTTCTTGGAGAACACTACGGCGATGCCCTGAACATTCGAAGATCTTCTGCCACACAGTGCGCTAGTGCGTAGTCAGCAGGCACCTCGAAAAGGTCTCGTGACTCCTCTCTAGTAACCCATGTAGAACTTTCTGCCCGTTTGAATACAAGGACATAAACTTCTCGAACGTCATATCATCCTCCGGTGGCTTGAGGGTGCGAACTTGGTCATGGTTTCCAGCGTAAGGGGCCAACCTGTTGAAATGGACGACCCTTGGTTTCCCTCGGGGTGGCTTATGGATTCGGAACACCAGGTCGTTTATCCTTTTCACGATTTTATACGGGCCTTCACACGAGTTCCGCAACTTTGGTGATAGTCCACGACGACGTTTGGGGTTGTACAGCCAAACCAGGTCATCAACCTTAAACCCTCCAGCGTCGGCCTTGATGTCATAGGTCTTCTTCATTTTATCGCTGGCACTTTGGATGTTCAACCGGACTCGTTCGTGGATGTCGTCCATTCTCTGCCGAAGTTTGCTGACGTAGTCCTCTCCCGCAGTGTCTTGTCCTGGCGGTATCCCAAACTTCAGGTCACAAGGCAGTCGCAGTTCTCGGCCCATTATAATACTAGCAGGAGTTTGACCGGTTGATTCGTGTACTGCGGATCGATAGGCCATCAGGAACAAATGAAGATACTGGTCCCAGTCTCTTTGATGGTCAGAGACAACCTTGGACAAGTGGCGGTTGATCGTCCTGTTCATCCGTTCCACCATTCCATCGGACTGCGGATGTAGGGCCGTGGTTCTTGTCTTGCGGATGTTCAGCAAGAGACATATTTCTTGGAACGGGTTGGATTCGAAATTTCTGCCTTGATCCGAGTGCAGCTCCATTGGAATACCGAATCGACATATCCACTCTTTCACCAAGACGTCGGCGACGGTGATGGCTTCCTGGTTGGGCAGGGCATAGGCTTCCGCCCACTTACTGAAGTAGTCCATTGCCATAAGGATGTATTTATTCCCGTGGTCGGATACGGGAAACGGGCCGGCGATGTCAATGGCGATTCTCTCGAACGGGCTGCCTACGTTGTACTGACGCATCGGGGCCTTGGGTCGTATTCGAGGTCCATTGCTAGCAGCGCATACAGCGCACTTTCTGCACCAGTCCTGGACGTCAGCTTGACAATTGGTCCAGTAAAACCGTTGCCTCACTTTCTGCAGGGTCTTCGTCACTCCCAGATGTCCTCCAGCGACTCCATTATGGATTTCCCGCAGCACTTCCTCTCTTCTGTTCCTGGGAACAATTATTTGGCGTCTGTCTTCCCCACCAATATCGGCCTCCAACACACGTTTCAGGATCCCATTGTCCAGAATAAGAGAGTTCCATTGTGCCCAATAGGACTTAACAGCCGGCGAGTAACCTGCGACTTCCTGCCATGATGGTCTTCGATTGCCCTTCTTCCAGCTGACAACTAAGCCAAGGTCGGGGTCTTTCTCTTGGTCTTTCTGGATCTTGCTGTCATTCCAGTTGTCATCCATTGCCGCGGTTCTACAAAGTGTTGCTTCTTTCTCTTCTGCTCGTCGGCAATGTGAGCAATCATCTGGACATGGTCTTCGCGACAAGGCATCTGCATTCTTATGGCTAGTTCCGGCTCGATGTTTGATCTCGAAATCGAATTCTTGGAGTCTCTCGATCCAACGTGCTACTTGACCCTCAGGATTTTTGAACTGTAAGAGCCATTTGAGAGCTGCATGGTCAGTTCTCAACAGGAATCTTCTTCCATACACGTAATTGTAGAAGTGCTCCACTCCCTTCACAACAGCTAACAGCTCTCGCCTGGTGACACAGTAATTGCGCTCTGGTTTGCTAAGCGTCTTGCTGAAATAACCAATGACCTTCTCCTGTCCCTCCTGGATCTGAGATAGGACAGCTCCAAGTCCCACGTTGCTGGCATCCGCATCCAAAATGAATTTCCCTTTGGGTAGGGGATAGCTCAGTACAGGTACGTTGATCAAAGCTCCTTTCAGTTTCCTGAATGAGTCTTGACATTCTTCGGACCACTGGAACTTTGTTTGGCCCTCCGTGAGCCTGGTCAGTGGTTCAGCGATGTTGGCGAATCCCAGCACATATCGGCGATAGTATGTGCATAAACCAAGGAAACTTCGAAGTTGGTGAATGTCTTTTGGGATGGGCCAATCCTTAACAGCTTTGATCTTCTGGTCATCCACTGCTACTCCTTCCCCAGAGACAACGTGGCCGAGGTATCGTACTTCTTTTTGGAACAGATGGCATTTTTTAGGGCTCAGCTTCAATCCGGAGTTCCTCAGTCGCAGGAATACTTCCTCTAAGTTTTTCACGTGGTCCTCGAACGATCTGCCGACCACAATTATGTCGTCGAGATACACTAGACACGTGTTCCATGAGAGTCCCTTCAGCACTGTCTCCATCAATCTTTCGAATGTGGCGGGAGCATTACAGAGCCCGAATGGCATAACGGTGAACTGCCACAATCCTGAGCCCATGGTAAAAGCAGTCTTTTTTCGATCTTCCTGAGCCAGTTCTACTTGCCAATATCCACTCTTCAGATCAAGGGTCGAGAAAATCGTGCAACCAGCCAACGTGTCTAGGGTGTCATCTATTCTCGGGAGAGGGTAACTGTCTTTCTTCGGGACATTATTAAGTTGGCGATAGTCTACACAAAAGCGTGTCGATCCATCCTTTTTCTTCACCAGTACGACTGGAGAGGACCAGGGACTGTCAGATGGTTCGATAACTCCTTCTTTTGCCATATCGCTGACTATTTTGTCAGCCTCTTCCTTCTTGGCAAGAGAAAGTCTTCTTGCTGATTGCCGGATCGGTCGGGCACCCCCAGTATCAATCTTGTGCTGGACCACATTAGTTCGACCCCCTTTTTCTTGTCTGGTATCGAAGATGTCTTGGTACTTTTTGATTAAATCTCTTAGTTTGGGCTGTTGAGCTGGTTTTATGTCTTTGGAAGAGATGGCAACTAATTTTTCTAGTTCTGTGGGCAAGTTGTTGGGTTGGGTAATCGTACCTCGTACGCCCTGGATCACAGATGAAACTGACGAGCAGTGCCCTAAAATTGTTCCTTTCTTTAAGGTCACTGGGAAGTAATTGACATTCATGACCCTTACCGGCACAAATTTTTCAGCACGTAACAGGGTTTTCCCTAGGGCAATCCCTCGTCCAATTTTCATCATGAAGTTTGGGCTCGAACATCACCACGTCTCCACTGCTCGCACTCTCGTCCAGGCGAGCCTCCAGAATGGTTTCAGCCCTCTCAGGTACGCTTACATCTTCAGCCAACAGCACACGGATCAACTCTTCACTTCTCCCAGGAAGTACCAGCTCTTCTCCGTTGACACGTAGGACGCCGTCTTTGAAATCCAATTCAAACCCTCTGGAATTCATGATGTCCATTCCGATGATTGCATCGTCTTCGATGTCCGCTACAAGTGCCTGATGTTTCACTTTAGTGCTGCCCAAAATTATTTCAATCGGTAGCTCGCCATATACAGTAGCTGGCTCCCCTGTTGCTGTGCGTAGCTTCCAAGTTGTCGTTTCAATTCGTTCCGGTGTTCTGGCAAAGGAAGGTCCGAGAATTGTCCTAGTCGCACCTGTATCTAGCAGCATGGTGCAAGGCTTGTTATTGATGAGACCGTCTACGAAAACACCTCTGTTCTGTCGTTGCAGGATAGCGACATATGCGTTGTTAACCGGGGCTTGCTGGACACAGGCCGACGATTGCCCCTTCTCGTCGACCTTCTTTAGTTTTCCTGCATCGGAGTCGTGTTTTCGAATGTTGGACATTTGCTACGCACATGTCCAATTTTGCCACAATTCCAGCATCTTATCTGTCTTTTCTCAGGGAACACTTCCTTAATCACTTTCCTTATGGCAGCTTCCAAATTAGCAGGCTCCTGTGAGTCTTCCTCAATCATTCGGACTTCACTCTGGCTTTTGCAAGATTGTTTCGCTGCCTCGAATTCCAAAGCGCGTGCCAGTGCGTCTACGAGATGTGTTGGACGGGCTTGTGTCAACGCTTGTCTGGTTTCTTGGTCACGGAGTCCATCCAGGAATGCTTGAACCGCTAGTCGCTCCATTACATTTTCTGGTGTGGCTGGATATGCGAGACGAACCAAGCGTGCAATGTCACTTTCGAATTCTTGTAAGGATTCGCCCGATTTTTGGCAGCGATTTTTCAGCTGGGAGTGGTATACGTGTTCCAAATGGGCGTGGCCATATCGTAATTCTAGATGTTTAATCAGCTGATCATAGTCCTCCTGTTCTTGGGCGGTGAGAGTTTGTAGAATATTTGTCGCTTCTCCAGGTAATGCAAGTGTCAGTGCTACAGCTCTTTCTCCTGCATTCCATCCGTTTGCTTTGGCCGCTGCTTCAAACTGCCGGCGGTAATTTGCCCATGGAGTTTTTCCGTCGAACTGAGGCGGCTTCATGGAAAGCTTCCCTATTTCTGAAATGACCTTGACATCTTTTATACCCTCTTGAACTTTATCCAAGTTCAAACTCAAGTCCAGCATTTCTTTTTAGTTAACCATCTCTGTGGAGAGCGCACTATTAATTCGTTTTTCCAGCTTACTGATCGTTTCCTTTATTTTGTCCATTTCTGCCTCGACCCCATCTTTTGATTTTATCTTCCTCCGTGTTCATTTGCTCCCTAATTTTATCTATCTCTGTCTCAACGGTTCCCATTCTTTCTTCTAGAAAATTAGCCACACCACACAATTCTTTTTTAGGCCTTCTGTGTTTTCCAGGAACTTCTCTTCCAGGCTTCTTGAATTTTCTAGAAGCTTCTCTTCCAGATTTCTAGAATTTTCTTGAAGCTTCTCTTCCAGATTTCTAGCATTTTCTTCCAGACTTCTTGAATTTTCTAGAAGCTTCTCTTCCAGATTTCTAGAATTTTCTTCAAGCTTCCCTTCCAGATTTCTAGCATTTTCTTCCAGGCTTCTTGAATTTTCTAGAAGCTTCTCTTCCAGATTTCTAGCATTTTCTTCCAGACTTCTTGAATTTTCTTCAAGTTTTTCTATTATCGGACTCAAATCACCTCCGGGAACTTCGAATAAAAATGTTTCGGGGTCCTCACCTTCTTGTATAAGTCCTTCTGCAAGTCTTTCCTGGAGTACTTGCTTTTTACCCGTTGTTTCCAGTTCCCTTTCCTCCAATTCTTGTTTCAATTCCGCTACCTTCAAGTCCGCAAGGCGCACTTTTCTTGAACACATTTTGTCTTTGACGAGGTATCAGTCTGTTTCACACGAAAAAGTTTATCAGTTTGTTAAAAATTCACTTCGCGAATTCTTTTCCACGGGCCACCAGTCTATTGTCTGTTTCACGCGAAGAGTGTATCAGTTTATATTCCCACGCACAATTGTCCACTTCGCGAAAACCGGGCCACTGTCTATTTTCTGTTTCACGCGAACAGTGTATCAGTTTATATTCCCACGCACAATTGTCCACTTCGCGAAAACCGGGCCACTGTCTATTTTGGGCGTACAAAAAGGTCTATCAATTTATTTTTCTGACTATCCACTCCACGATCACTTGTTTATTTTCAAAATCCCACTTCCGACACCAATTGTAACGTAAATAAACTTAACTTGGTTTTAATAATTTATTTCACACTTAATCTACAACTTAATTTATATTACTACGCCACTGTATAGCTCGATCGTATGGGCTCGTTCAGACTGTCCGTGCCATCTTGAGGGCTACCTATTTATCTCCGTCACAGAATTCCCGATCTTTCGAATTCCGGCAGTTGGCGACCAGCATGTTCCAATCGTTTGCAATATCGACCGTTGCAGAGCGACTGGACTGTTCTCGAACATCTCCGGGGATGACCTCATCGCTGTCGACGGCAACGCGCGAGGCGACAGGTCCGGCCTAGGTTCGTTACAATATGAAAGAAGTTTCATTAAAATATTGTATATATTTTTTTTTTCTGTGCACTGCCACCTTGTGAGCTTCAATTTTTATATGTTTATAAAAGAAGGCTCTCGAGTTTTTCCGATTCGGGAGCACCACAACATATTCATTTTAACAAATTTTATTTTGGAACCACGATTTTCGAGACATATCTGCCACATCATAACATAACGAATGAAATATGATAATGTTTGCAATCAAATTATCTGAAAGTCTACAATTTCTTGATCACATGATTATCATCACAAAAATCGGTTTCAGTGAATCAACTATATATTACGATCTAGTAGGCCGATGGTGTTGAATGAATCAGCCTGAAGATTTATGAATCTCAGTTTAAATGAACAATTTATTTTTAGGTAGATTTTAACAGAAATAGTACCCATTCTCAACCAGACTTTCAAAAAATTTTTATATATCTTCGCCGATCATGTTTCCCAAAACCCAAAAATCAGTTCGATAGTTTATATATGTATATACACAGGGTGTTACCAAATAAGTGCGAAAGTTTTTAGGGGCTGATTCCTTGTCGAAAATTAAAGAGGGTCTTTCATGTAAACAAAAACTCTTATGCCTTTCCTTGGAAAGTTACAAGCTTCCAAAATTGAGAAAAAAATATATATATTTTTTCTCGAAATTGCTGAAGAGATGAACAAATGGCATTTTGTGGGCATGTTCTAATGAAAAGGCTACCTATGAAAAAAAATTTAATTTCGTTGTGATATTTTAAAGTATTTCATTTTTTACCAGAACTTTTTAACTAAACAAAATTTCTCAATTTAAAAATATGTGTTAAAAAAACAATTATTTGCAAAACTTTTTTGACTTATGTGTTGTGTACGTAAAAGCAATAGTTTTCTAATAAAAAAATAAAATACAACATTGTGCATGAACGGATCTTCTGTAAATGGAATCGAAAAAGTCTAATAGTGGCTGTCACAACTTGTGACTTCAATCGTAGTATTTTAAAATCATTCAGCTTGTTTCAACTTCTAATGTAGGCATGAACCATTAACATGTTTCGTTTTGATAGAATATCAAATTAAAAATACAAACAAAACAAAATTATGTGTATTGCAACAAAGAATAAGGCAACAAGATCAACAAGTTGTGCAAACAAAACGTGACAGCCACCTACTGGATTTTTTCGATTCAATTTACAGAAGATCCGTTCATGCACAATGTTGTATTATAATTTTTTATCAGGAAACTATTGCTTTTACGGACACAACACAACAGTTCAAAAGTTCTGAAATGGATCGTTCTTCTCAACACATATTTTATTTTATTGAGGAATTTTGTTTCGTTAAAAAGTTATGGTAAAAAGTGGAATAGGGGTTGCATGTTTCACCCCTTTAAAAAATCACAACAAAATTAAAAAAATATTCATAGGTAGTTTTTTTATTGGTAGAACATGCCCACGAAATGCCATTGTTTCAACTCTTCAGCAATTTCAAGAAAAAATAAAAAAAAAATTCCAATTTTTGGAAGCTTGTAACTTTTCAAGGAAAGACCAGAGGCCTCGTTTAATTTTCGACCCCTGTATATATATATTTATATATATATATATATATTCTTTAGTTTCTTGACCACATATATATTTTCTTCAATTTCTCACACTCCCACTCCCACAATAACGTTCGTACGATGCGAACGCAGAATTCAAATGAAATAATTTTGTTTTAACCTGATGATGACAAATACCATGCCGAAACGTAGTTAATAAAAATGAAAAATTATATGAATTGACCGAATCAGACCTTTATTCCGAGTAATTGAAGAATATACATATATATATATATATATATATATATATATATATATATATAATACAGGGTGAGTCAGATTAAGACCGACAAACTCCGACTACAGATTCCTTACCTCATTTCGAAGTGAAAAGTTGTTATCAAGGTATGTCCTAAAATGCATTCCCTCTGAGATACAGGGTGACCAAAGTACGAAAAATAATTAAGATTTAATTTGTTTTCTCCAAAATTCCTGAAGGGAAAAATGTTATGGAATGTTATGACTCCTAGGTTGAGACTCGATGAGCCGAACTGATGTCAAACGCTCATTTGTCCATTCACTTGTCCCAAGAAAATATGAAGGAACATATGACCACATACCATCGGAACTAGGCCACTGGTTTACAAACATAAAAATTATAACTTCAAATCTGCACGTTGATAAAACTTGATTAGTTTCAAATTTTTTCCTTCAGGAATTTTGGAGAAAACAAATTGTTGAATCTCAATTTTTTTCGTACTTTTGACACCCTGTATCTCAGAGGGGATGCATTTTAAGACATACCTTGATAGCAACTTTTCACCTCGAAATGAGGTGAGGAATCTGTAGTCGGAGTTTGTTCGTCTCATTCGTACTCACCCTGTTTATATATATATATATATATATATATATATATATATATATATATATATATATTGTTATGTTATGAAAAACCAGTTATATATATTAAAAGGAAAAAACCCACAAAAAGAATAATTACTTAATAGCTATTAGTTTCAAGAGATTGTTTTTAAATATTTTGAAATTCTATTTCCTTTATTTAGCCTCTGTATAATATGAATAGATAAAAATATTCAAATACTATAATACAATCAATTTCATACACTGTCATAATGATTAGAACCCATAATTATTCAAAAGACAACAAGAAAGGTCTAGATTTACAAAATCATCCTGAATAAAATGTGATAAACAAAATTATAAGCTTGAAACATACAGTATATGAAATTGTATGTAACTAAAAATAGTCAATGGGAGAACAACAAACTTCTTGATGACAATAGCCAATCAGGTAACAGTATGGTCAAATGTAAGATTTGAAATTGGAGAAAATAAGAGACGGAAAATAATTTGAAAACGAATGCCACGTTTTATTTTGGGAGAAAAAAAAATTCAATAATTTCAACATCATAAGCAGAAAATCAACATTACCTCATTTGTACACCATATACAAATATTCCAAAGCTGATTGCTGAATTTGTATGGTTCCTTCTTTTGGTATTGGAGTTCCTGAGAGCATTGGATTGGGAGAGAATCCAAATTCTGGGTGTATATTGAACAGCGACAGTTCCAGCGACAGGTATAAACTTTCCTAGTGCACGTTACGAACTGAACAATTTCACTAATAACTCATATCCCATCAGAAGAACTTTATTTCACTTGATTTTGAACTATTAAAGAAATTTTCACTTTCAAGGTGAAAGTGAGGTTGTGTCTATTAATCCATAACCTGTTTCTCATGATTATCCATGAATATTTGTAGATTCACCTTAGAATAAGTGATTTATCGTAGGCCAGGTTAATTTAAGTTTTCCTGAATAAAGGAAATAATTGCTTTTTGATACTATCTCGTTTCTTTTCCACAATTATCAGCAATCGTATTTATAAACATTGAAAAGATTGAGATTTGACATCAAGCAGTGGTTAGTGCCTCAATTGCCTGAACCGGCTATCTGAGACAAGAGGCGTACCAACTGAGTCTAGCTGTGGTAAGGAAAGTGATAACAATTGGCAGCAACGTGACGAGAGAACAGTGACGTTAGCTAGCAGTTATTATTACATCACAAAACGTATTATAAAGGGCGAAAATACTTATCTATATCATAACAATTTGGCTCACAACGAAGAGCGGAAATTATTAGCAATCTTCATTTTATAATAACAAATTATATTTGCAAATTATCAATATATAACAATTGGCACCCAAAACGTGGGGCGAAATAATAACAAAATAAATTTGTCATATCATCATTATATTACAAATGACGCCGCAACGTAGTGGCAAGTAAGGGCAATATATCATTTCATAATATTTATCGAGAAAAAGGCGGAAAAGGCGGAAAAGGCGAGTAAGGGCAAGTAAAGGCAATATATCATTTCAAGGCAAGTAAGGGCAATATATCATTTCAAGGCAGAGTAAGGGCAAGTAAGGGAAAAATATTATTTCTTAATAACACTGTGCGAACATTAGCAATTGGCATTTCAACGTGTAAGGCTAAATATTGGTGAATAAAAAATGGATTTGAGAGATGGTAAGAAAGTTGGTTTGGAAGAAGGTGCAGAAGGTAGAGAGAGGGGTGATCAGGAACAAGGAGAGAGTAGTAATGTGAGAGAGATAGAAATAAAAAGTGAGAGTACACAAATGAATTTGACAGAGAGTCAGTTTCAGAAAATGATGGAATACATGAAAGGTATGGATGAAAAAAATGAAAGAATGAATGAAAAAAATTCAGCAAGGTTGGAAGAAAAAATGGGAAGTATGAAAAATGAATCAAAAGATGAAATGAAAGATTTGAAAGTAAACTCAGTAAGAATGAAAGAAAAAATAGAAAGAATGAAAAAAAAAAAAATTAATGAAAAATGGCAGGTATGGAAGGAAAAAAAATGAAGAAAATATGGGAAGTATGAAAAATGAAATGAAAGAGCAAATAGAAAGAATGAATGATGGAATGAGAGAAAGTATGGGAAGAATAGAGGAAAGAATGGAAGAAAAAATGGGTAATATAAAGAATGAAATGAAAGAAAAATTAAAAAATGAAATAAAAGAGTTGAAAGAAAACACAGCGAGTATGGAAGAAAGATTAAGAGAAAATGTGAAAGAAAATATAAAAGATATGAAAGAAAATATTGAAAGAATGGAAAACAAAATACAAACTAAATCTCAACAAAGTAAAAAGGAATTGTGGGAGGCTCACAAACAATCAGAAACAAAAATAGGACAGCAAAATGAGGAATTTTATGTGGCAATAACACAAGAAGTATCCACTATAAATAATCATGTAGAAAGGCAGGATAAAAAAATAAAAGACATGAAATTAAATATCAATAGTAAACAAGAAAGAATTAAAAATGAAATAAGTACTCTCGAGAAAAAAGTAGAAAAACAACATAAAGATACTAATTTTAAAATAATAAATGTAGAGAGTGAAATAACTAAAAATGTAGGAGATAAAATTATTAGAATTAAGAAGAATAGACCATAATGTAGAGAGTAGAATCATCAATAATTGTTATGGAATACAAAATAACATTGAGGGAGTAGTTATACAAAAAACAGATCATAGGAACACTTTAATAGAAAAATGTGATAAAAAAATACAAAATATAAAAATGAATCTTGATAACAAAGATAATGAGTTTATAGATAATATGAATGTGGAAAATAAATAAATTTTGCTGCAAAAGGGTAAAATAAGTAATAAAGTAAAAATAATGAAAAAACATGACATAATAATGGCTAAGATGAATTTTGAATTGCAAAAAGGGAATGAAAATGATAAAATAATAATAATAAAAATGAATGACATGAACGTGGCTAACAAAAATCTTGAATTGAAAAAAGGGAACATAAACAAGAAAATAATAATAATAAAAATGAATAACACAAAAATGGCTTATAAAAATTTTAAGATGAAAGAAAGTTAAACAAACAATGATATAATTATAGTAATGGATAGGAAAATGTCAAAAATAAAAAAAAAATTTAAAAAATTCTACCAAATACAAGAAGAAGGTAAAAATATGAAAATGAAAATAGTTGAAAATGTTAACAGAAAATCTCTATTGAAAATTTGTTAAATAAAAAATAGGCTTGCAGTTACAAAACAAGCAAGATTCCATAGAAGGAGAGACAAATAATAAATAGAAAAATTAGGTAATAATAAATTATAGGGTAACAAATTTAATAGGCAAGTTAGGGAATAAAAAAGGAAAAAAGTTAAAAAATAGTTTGATAGATAGTTAGGATTTCAGAAACATTTGAATAAAAGAAAATAAAATGAGAAACAAACGTAAAGAAAAAAATACATCAATGAGAGAAAATATTAGAGGAAACAAAACAACTAAATAAAAAGTATAGAAAGAAAATAAAGATATTGAATAACAATCATAATACTGAAAAACAGAAAAGTTGATAAAATTATTGGTACAGGTTAGTTAGATAAAGTAAAGTGAAAAACAATATTGAAAATGTTTACAAATATAAAACAATATCAAAAAAAAAATTTTTTCCTTTTTTATAGTTTATGTATTGGAATTGTCATTTAGTTATACAGTTACATTAGTATATCTAAATAAAAAATTACACTTAAAAACAAGAATGTATATATATAAAAAAAGACATGCATAGTATATATAGAAACCAACAATAGACCAATAAAAATATCAAAAAAGAAACACTTTCGTCAAACATAATTATCACAAAGTCTAATTATCACAAAGTCTAGTTTTGTATAAAATCACCTATACTATAAAAACATTCTTTCAATAAAAAATTCTTCAACTCATGTTTGAATGAAGAAAATATGTTAATACCCTTCAGTTCTTCCGGAAGATTGTTAAATATTTTGAGTCCAATATGATCGGGAGCACATGAATTTATTTTTTTTCGAGCTAAATTTACATGAAAATGGTGCTTGTTTCTTGTTTCATAACCATGAATATCAGAATTTCGTATAAAAGTTCCCTTATTTTTGAAAACATGGACACAGGTTTCGAAAATGAAGAGGCATGGAAGTGTCAAGATACAAAATGTTTTGAAAAATGTTCTACACGATTCTCTGTCAGAAATTCTTGCGATACATCTCAAGATTCGTTTTTGTCCAATAAAGATATCTTTCGTACCTGGTGCATTGCCCCACAGGCAAATGCCATATCTGAGTCTTGATTCAACTTCAGCGTAGTAAACATTCAACATCTGTTTCACTTCTAGTACAGTTCGTAAATTGATGAATAGATATCTTAAAGAATTTAGTTTGGAACATAATTGTTGGCAATGGGACCCCAAAAACCTAACCACATCATGTGTATTGCACATAGTGTTTCCTTCGATTTTAACTTCAAGGTCATCAATAGTTTTTTGACGGGAGTGAATTCTTAACATCTGTGTTTTTTTAATATTGAAAAATAAGTTTCTGCTATTGAAAAAAGATGATACTGTATTGAGTGTTTCAATACATTTCGATATTAGGTGTTCACTATCTGTGGAGGACAAAACCAATGAAAAGTCATCTGCATACGCAGTGTAATCTGCGGTACCAATTATAGCATCTAGGTGATTTACATACAAAATGAATAAAATTGGGCCCAAGATGGGCCTTTGCAATATCACATGTACATCTCGAACGTATGGTTTTGATTTGGCTTTCGTTTTGAACTGCAGCGTAACAATTTGTTTCCTATCTCTCAAAAATGATGAAATCCAAATTAATGGTATACCCCTTATGCCGCAACTCTCCAATGTATCTAGCAGCTTCTGATGGTTCACACAAAGCTCTATCTCTTCAAGCCGCAAAATATTGCTACAGGGCATTCGTCCTTATCGATAAACTGGGCAATGCGTTTATGGAACCAATACATTGGCGTAGATGGAGACATTTTATGACGGACAACCGTGCTGACTGTTGCTTATGACTTCGTGTTTTCCAAGAATGATGAAAGTCTATCCAAGAATGCATATTCAAAACTTTTGCGAGACTATATGGTACAGTTACCGGGCGATAATTCTCTGATAGAGTACGATCATTCTTCTTGAAGAAGGTACAACCTTTCCAGTTTTGATGCTTTGTGGAAATGCTCCAGATTTTAAAGACATATTAACTAAAATTGTCAATGGCTCAGTAATCACCCTCAATACTCTCAACAATACAAATCCTGGAACTTCATCCAATCCCGCAGATTTTTTGTTTTCAATCGTGAATTCAATAGAGTGTACAATTCATCCTCAGAAAAAGGTTTCAGAAACAGACTATAGCAATTGAAATTATTCTTGGGCATAGTAAACTCATCATTACATATATTTTCCATTATTTGTTTGGGTGCATCTATGAAAGAGTTATTAAATTCCTCAGCAACTTTATTAGGATCAACTTCCAAATAGCCATTCAAATTCAACGTAATATTATGTATTCCTTTATGTTCGTTTGTCAAATCAGCCACTACTTCCCAGGAGGCCTTCGTATTATTTTCAGCATTTGAAATGCGATTTTGATAATGACATTTACGCTTTTGTTTGATCAGAGAAATATGTTTCCGCTTCGATTCCTTGTAAGCAGTGCCCAAGTTTGGATAAATTTTTTGTAATATGTACAGATCTTTCAGAGCTCCACTAGAACGAATGACCTCGCTATCAACCCATTTTTTACCAGTATCGCGATATATGAAAGTTTCTGTAGGGAAAGCCCCGTCAAAATGATACATGAACGTATTATAAAAAGTTTCAAAAGCCTCATCGAAGTTACGAGCAGAATCAATTTTGGACAAGTCTTCATTCTCAAGATTCTTTTCAAATTGAATGATGTTATTCATCCGGAAGTTTCTTTTCAAACATTTTGTTTGTTGTGGTTGTGATTGTTTTCGATACAGATCAAGTTCCAAGAAAATTGATCTATGATCTGATATATTATTATCAAATACCCACATGTTCCTTCATTTTCGAAATTTATAAAATTTGGTCAATTATCGTGCATGAAGTGCTCGTGACACGTGTTGGCCATGTAATGATCGGACTCAAATTAAACCCTGCTAGTAATGTTGCTAATGTAAAGAAATTGCAGTTTTTATACATGTCAAAGTTGAAATCTCCACAAACAATTATATTGACTTTGGATTTATAGAGATGGTCCAATAAAGTAGACAAATTTTCAAAAAATATACGTTCATCGCCACATGGAGATCGATAACAATTCAAAATGATATATTGCGAGTTACCCTCTTTGAACGTTACAGCACAAAATTCAGAGTGTTGTTCTACACAATACTGCGATACATCAATATTTTTTGATTGGAAATTTAATTTTGTCCAAATACCAACACCTCCACGTTGTTTGTTCATTCGACAGAAAGAACTAATTAAATGGTAGCCTTCAATATGGCAAAAATCAAGTGAGCCTGTCTTTAGACCTGTTTCAACTAAACAAATAAATTTCAAATTCTTAGCATAATTTATTTCACTGATAATCGAATTAATTTTATCCGTGTTCAATGAATTCACATTCAGGAAAAACATGTTCGGATTAAATATTACCTTTCTTTGTTGATCATCCTGCGTTTCGTGAAAAAATTACCAATAAGCCTTGAGGCCAGATTTCAGGATTATAGATTATGAAGAAGGAAAAATATAGAAATGGATTATAAATAAGGTGAATTTTGAAGAAAATTGAAAAGAAATGAAGATTAAAAATATTTTGTGTATAAAATGAATGTATGTGAGAAATGAAAGTGGAAATGATAATAATAATAATAATACTAAAGAAGTATATTATAAGAAATATGATGATGATGATTAAAGGAATGATAAATACAATGAAGGTATATTAATGAATAAAATGAAGGTTAAAATTAAAAAAATAGTTAATTAGTGGAATAATGACAAACAAAAGAGTATGTACACAAAATAAAAGTAAATAAAATGAGAGATTCAAATTAATAAAATATCCAATTCAATATGAATATAAAGAACAACTGAAGGAAGAGATAGAGAAAATAATAACACAGCATAATTGAAAGCAGTACCAGTAATTGTAAAATCAAATGAATATTAAAAAAATTGAATATCAGTATAAAGATAATCATAAAATATATAATGTCATATATGAAGATATCTTGAAAAGTTTTCTCTCTTGATACGAAGAGATGTCTGAAGTCAAGTTTTTCTGGAACGAAAGAACGTAGTACTAGTAGTTGTAAATAATAGTTATCGTTGTAGAACTTGTTTTTCTTGAACTGGTGGGAAATCCAGCATAAGTAGTTTTCTGAAATTGAAAATAGTATTGTTGAGTAGATTTAATAACTGTAAATAAAGAAATTGATATTCAAAATGTTCTAACTAGTAGAAAATTATTGAATATAAATTTAGGAATGTTGTTATGTTATGAAAAATCAGATATATATATTAAAAGGAAAAAACCCACAGAAAGAATAATTACTTGATGGCTATTAGTTTCAAGATATTGTTTTTACATATTTTTTTGAAATTCTATTTCCTTTATTAAGCCTCTGTATAATATGAATAGATGAAAATATTCAAATACTTTAATTCAATCAATTTCATACACTGTCATAATGATTACAACCCATAATTATTCAAAAGACAACAAGAAAGGTCTAGATTTACAAAATTATGCTGAATAAAATGTGATAAACAAAATTATAAGCTTGAAACATACAGTATATGAAATTGTATGTAACTAAAAATAGCCAATGGGAGAACAACAAACTTATTGATGACAATAGCCAATCAGGTAACAGTATGGTCAAATGTAAGATTTGAAATTGTGAGAAAATAAGAGACGGAAAATAATTTGAAAACGAATGCCACGTTTTATTTTGGGAGAAAGAAAAACTCAATAATTTCAACATTATAAGCAGAAAATCAACATTACCTCATTTGTACACCATATACAAATATTCCAAAGCTGATTGCTGAATTTGTATGGTTCCTTCTTTTGGTATTGGAGTTCCTGAGAGCATTGGATTGAGAGAGAATCCAAATTCTGGGTGTATATTGAACAGCGACAGTTCCAGCGACAGGTATGAACTTTCCTAGTGCACGTCACGAACTGAACAATTTCACTAATAACTCATATCCCATCAGAAGAACTTTAATTCACTTGATTTTGAACTATTAAAGAAATTTCACTTTCAAGGTAAAAGTGAGGTTGTGTCTATTAATCCATAGCCTGTTTCTCATAATTATCCATGAATATTTGTAGATTCACCTTAGAATGAGTTATTTATCGTAGGCCTGGTTAATTTAAGTTTTCCTGAATAAAGGAAATAATTGCTTTTTGATACTATCTCGTTTCTTTTCCACAATTATCAGCAATCGTATTTATAAACATTGGAAAGATTGAGATTTGACATCAAGCAGTGGTTAGTGGCTCAATTGCCTGAACCGGCTATCTGAGACAAGAGGCGTACCAACTGAGTTTAGCTGTGGTAAGGAGAGTGATAACAATTGACAGCAACGTGACGAGAGAACACTGACGTTGGCTGGCAATTATTATTACATCACAAAACATATTATACAGGGCGAAAATACTTATCTATATCATAACAATTTGGCTCACAACGAAGAGCGGAAATTATTAGCAATCTTCATTTTATAACAACAAATTATATTTGCAAATTATCAATATATAACAATTGGCACCCAAAACGTGGGGCGAAATAATAACAAAATAAATTTGTTATATCATCATTATATAACAATATATATATATATATATATATATATATATATATATATATATTGTTGTTGTATATTTTATTTGTTAGTAAGTTATTTGAATTTTTGTGACATACTAATCATAACAAAAGAAAACTCCGGCTATGATGTTTCTACCCTCCTTCTCTGTACACCTTACCTCTTTTTCTTTTTATTTATCGTTTTACCTTATTGTAGCCCAGTCGGTACGGCTATGGAGACATGACTCTCACAAACTCAAGAGGATTGCAGTAGCGCCATCTACTTCTTTGCTTGATTTCAATATACTGTTTATGTTTGAAATATCGATAGTAATATAGTAGTCAAATAATGAATAATGAGTCCAGAAAAAGTTAGATACTATTCTAATTATTTTCTAACCAATCAAAACTGTAAACATTAAAAAATTGGTAAATATCTAGTTATATCACACATGCACTCTGAATATGGGGAAAATACTTTTCTTACGTGTTTTTGCCTCCTGAACACGAATCCGGAAGAAAAGGCAAAAACACGTAAGAAAAGTATTTTTCCCATATTCAGAGTGCATGTATGATGTAACAAGATATTTACCCAAAAATTCGATCATGCGCAAATATGAATATATTCTGAGATAAATATTTATAGGTTATGCTCATGTGATTTGTGGTGAATAGAAAAAGAAAATTGCCACTCAAAATTATGTATTATAGTCAATAAACCCAAAAACAATGTGGCTGTTCGATGAATATTATCACTTTTAAGTACCTGTTAATAGTTCTTGTGGATGTCTTGCAAAAGTTCAGCCCCCTTACTGCTGGTGACGTCAAGTATGGAAATTTAACCTTCAATTCCTGGTAAGTTGTTTCTTGATAATCTTTGGTTTCAATTAGATTCTGACCTGATTGCAGGTATTAACGTTTCTCTTATTCTGTAGTTAATGGCATTTTTTCCATAAAATCGGTGATACAATTTTCTAAGCTCCTTCCAATTTCAACTTCATTTTTTCTCTCCCAACTTTTTTTTTTTCCCCTTGGTAACGATCACTTTTTGTTATCTTATATCGCTTTTTACCAATAGCACTTTATTTCTAAACACATTATTCTACTTCTTATACATCTATATATAGTTCTATTCACTAAGTTACTAAGTTTTCTTCAAAATTCACATGTACCATTTTTCTGTTCTCAAATTTCATTATTTTGATCATTTAAAAAGAAAATAATTTGACATTTGCCTGTTATGTTCCCTTTTGGTTCTAATTTTGTGTACAGGATGTTTCTTGTATATAAATATAAATTTGGATGGGTATATTTTTATAGGTTGTGCCAATTGAATGAACTAATCAAACATAACGATGACAATAGAAAAACTCTACTGCCACCGTCTTTGATTATCTGCGTGGACTGCGTACAGAAAAAAAAATATTAAAACTATCATAGCAGGTATTTATGCAGTTTTAAAATACTATTGTGCCCTATTTTTACTTTTTCATTTGACATATATACCATATCGTAACAAAAATATATATATATATATATATATATATATATATATATATATATATATATATATAGAGTGGGCTATTGAAAACGAAAGAGCGGGTGTGGGGGTAGAGAGAATCGGAGTATCAACACTCGGACACGTCAACCCCAGTTTGGAATGAGACATCGTTCGCGATAGAAAACACCTGCAATACCGTTCATCCCTTGGTGCTGTGACCGCCACCCCTAAAAATTTAAATGAGAACATATTGCAAGTGATACCTCATGTGACAAGTGGTTTTCCTCCGAACACCAAGCAACACAAAAAATATAATTCTGTCGATTCGTTTCCGAGATATGCAAAGTTAAAGTTGGAAAATCACTATTCATTTATTGAATCAATGCAACTGCGAAATGAGAGCTCGGTAAAAATTTGGTAGGCAGCTGGTACAGAGATTCCGTTGCTAGGTATTGTTTCAAATTACTTCGTATGTCATTTATTCCATCCTCATTTACTTGACTGAAACAATTTGAGAGGTTTTAGGAAGCGATAAAAAGTCGTTTGTCGCATTTGAGCCAAAAACATGTAGGTGTGAAAGATTTTTTAAATTTTTTGATAACTCAGGTGTTGACGTTTATCAGTGTCGAATTTACCGTCGGTTGGTCGACATAATGTGAAGTACTTGAAAAGAACTGCTAAAGAAGTTTCCTCAAGAGTTGAAATAATAAAGATTTTTTAAGAATGACGAATGCGGTAACCGTACGGCGTATGTGTTCAATGAAACGCATTCAGTACATGTTGCTAGAAATTACGTTGTAGAATTGGTGCGAAAGTTTCGTTTAACGAGATCAGTAGCCAATAAGAAACGGGACCCAGAACGTGAACTTTCGTTGAGAAATGAACCTGTTGAAGTGGCACTTTTTCATGCAGACCCAACGTTAAGTACGAGAAAATTGCCTAGTGTTACCAACATCAGTAGAACGAATATCAGCCTAATCCTGAGAGATTATAAATTTCATCCCTACAAAATACGTTTGGTACACAAATTGAATGAAAATTTAATGAAAGAGGAGTTTAGTGAAATTATGACTACAAGAATAAAGGCTGTTAAGAATTTCCTTTTCAACAACTTTTCGGATGTACATTCTTGATGAATTCAAAGGTGGATCGTCATAATGGTCGTTATGGTCAGATGCTAATCCACATGTCTTCCACGAAGTCCACCCTCAAACTCCCCGAAACCTGAATGTCTGGCACAGTATTTTTGGAGGTCTTCTGATTGGACCAATATTTCCCGATGGCAATCTCACAGGAGCATCTTATTGGAATTACTAGATGAGTGTGACTATACACAACAGGTAGCTATAATTGGAAATGAATATTTGAATGTTTTTATTTTCGACAGATGTCAGTTACAGAAATAATTTTGACTGTTTTGTATACAAAACCTCAAAGACTTTCAAATGACATATTGCAAGTCAAGTCTCGTGCGCTATGGTTTCTGTCATTTTTGAATAGTGACACTTCCATTTGACAGATGACAGCCAAACTGTATCTTCATACCAAATTTCAGCTCGATTGGTCAAACGGCTCGGCAGTTATCGTGGACGATTACAGAAAGACAGAGAGACAGACACAGACTTCACTCTGGAAATGGTCTTAATCGTTTCGGGGAACCTCAAAATGGATATTTCTGTCGATATCTCGATTTTTTTTCCTTTCGCACGAATACATTACTTGACCACGGGAGAGCGAAGCGAGCGCATTAATGTCCGAGATCATTATTCGCCATTGTAATATACGAGTTGATTACAAAATTTTTTCGGCGACCTCGTTCCTGGGGTCAACGTGAAATTGTCGATATCCATTTCCTTCATCTAGGAGGAAACTTACAATATTAGGATTTTGAAATACATAAATTTGACCCCACGAAGGTAATATGATTTGACATTTGAGTAATATTCGAATTCGTGTATGTTTAATTGCCTATACCACAATTATACATCAATGGACCAAATCGACCATACAGGTATGTAATGGTCGATTTTGGTGTATGTTTAGTTGCATATATTAACACTTATGTATTAAAAGAGAAATTCAAGGTTAATAGGAGTCATTAACGATCGATTTTTTCTTTCGTTAATATATGCTTTTTATCGATACAAAATCAGTAAGTAAGATCGATTTTTCCAACGGGACCTTATTCCTTCAAGTGTTGAGAACACACCATGATTTATATGAATTTTTTAATCGATATTTAATACTTGAAAAAAATATTTTATGTGACGTACTCGCCTTAGAGGCCGCGCGCGCGCATCCCGAAATAGCCACGTGGAGGCCTATTTTCAGCGTTAATTTAAAATTATTAGCAACAGAGATAGAGTGCCGGAGGTCTGAACTTTTTTATTGAAGATTTCGATTATCTTTTATAGTTTCTGAGTTATTTGCAAAAAACTAAATCTCCATTTGTTTATAACTTTTGCAATTTTTTATCTGCTGATAAAACATTTCAATATGTTTTTCTAGACGTCATTCCGAATCCAATGACCTATCGCTCATATTTTTGGAAGCTATTACAAGAATTAACACACTTTTGAACTTGTGAAGTACACTAAAAACTGGTTATATCGAAAAAATCCTCCTTCTTCAACATGTACATCCTAACCTCTCCCCGCATCATCAACAAGCAACAACCTAACCTCAATCTGAGATGTTAGAGGATCTCAGATTGAAATTGTCGATATCCATTTCCTTCATCTAGGAGGAAACTTACAATATTAGGATTTTGAAATACATAAATTTGACAGCACGAAGGTAATATGATTTGACATTTGAGTAATATTCGAATTCGTGTATCTTTAATTGCCTATACCACAATTATACATCAATGGACCAAATCGACCATACAGGTATTTAATGGTCGATTTTGGTGTATGTTTAGTTGCATATATTGACACTTATGTATTAAAAGAGAAATTCAAGGTTAATAGGAGTCATTAACGATCGATTTTTTCTTTCGTTAATATATGCTTTTTATCGATACAAAATCAGTAAGTAAGATCGATTTTTCCAACGGGACTTTATTCCTTCAACTGTTGAGAACACACCATGATTTATATGAATTTTTTAATCGATATTTAATACTTGAAAAAAATATTTTATGTGACGTACTCGCCTTAGAGGCCGCGCGCGCGCATCCCGAAATAGCCACGTGGAGGCCTATTTTCAGCGTTAATTTAAAATTATTAGCAACAGAGATAGAGTGCCGGAGGTCTGAACTTTTTTATTGAAGATTTCGATTATCTTTTATAGTTTTTGAGTTATTTGCAAAAAAATAAATCTCCATTTGTTTATAACTTTTGCAATTTTTTATCTGCTGATAAAACATTTCAATATGTTTTTCTAGACGTCATTCCGAATCCAATGACCTATCGCTCATATTTTTGGGAGCTATTACAAGAATTAACACACTTTTGAACTTGTGAAGTACACTAAAAACTGGTTATATCGGAAAAATCCTCCTTCTTCAACATGTACATCCTAACCTCTCCCCGCATCATCAACGAGCAACAACCTAACCTCAATCTGAGATGTTAGAGGTTAGGTGTATGTGTTTAAGGATTTTCTTGATATAACCGGCTGTATTTTGTGCCAAATTTGGCCGAAAATGAATGATTCAGTGTATGTAGTTCATGCTATTTGAAAGGAGAAGGCATTTTGAGTGAATTATGCGGGATAATACGGTGCTTGAAAATTACGTTCTAGAACAAGGAAGGTGCCGTAACACCAAAATGGTATGAGACCACCTCGTTTTTCAGATTCGTGTTTAGGAGGCAAAAACACGTAAGAAAATTCTTTCAGCTATTTTCAGGGAGCATAAGTGGACTAACTATACATTTACCCTTTAGAAATATGAAATGAAAACGCATGGGTGTAGTCATTGAGAAAATAATTCAATTTGAAGGAATATAGGTAGCTAGATATATTGATATTATCATGATAGTTATCCTTATAGGAAGCTTTATATGCCGTTCCTTCTCGTGAACCCCTTAGAATAGAATAGAATAGTGTTTATTCGCGGGTGTTCACATATGAATTACAGGTTACACTGATTGACTACAAGTAGCAAATAAGCACATGAATGTCCCACTGAAGTTGACCCTTGTTAGTGGGATGGTTCACATATGTGTACCAAGAGAAATGATATAATTACTTGATTCTAAGGAAGAGTTTTTATCATTATAATATAAATATAAATATTTTGGATAAATTTGAATAATATAATATAAATAACAGTTAAAAAGGTAGTATCTATACATATAGGTTCACAGACATTCTCACACTTTTCAACAAACATACATATATACTAACATGGAATCATACAATGGTTCTATTATCATACAAATTAAAAATAAATATAGAATCCTACGTTATGGGATTTTGCTATTGTAATAAAAATGTCCTATATAAAAACTGATTGGTATCAATTGATATAAATTATAGATAAAAATGTACTTTACATATAAATAGATAAATTCATACTTGTTCACGAACATACATATAGGTATGTCGTCTAAACATGGAATCGCGTAATGGTCCTTTATCAATTCAACTTGTCAATTATTCAAAAGTGTATCATTTGTGTTGAAGTATTTTTTATGAGGTCTTCGAACTTTTTCTTAAATAAATAAATAATAATAAATGATAAATATAAATAATAATAAAAATAATAATAAATAAAAATAATAAAGAATAAATAGAGCCACTTTCTATAATGTCTAGTGGTAGGCTATCGTACAATCTCGTACCCAAATAATGATAACTTCTTAGTCCAATGGATCTGTGTGTACGAGGACATTGAAATTGAAGGTTACGCCTTGTATTATAATTGTGGGTAAGTTTAACTAGTTTATCCCTATATTGCTTTTTTTTAAGTATAGCTTTCTGACATCTAGTATACCAGATTCTTCATATGAACGTTCACTCGAAAATCTTGAGCTTTTGGATAACATTAGTTTCAGGAAGCGCTTTTGAATAACCCTGAGTGGGCGTAGGTGAGTTTCATATATACCCCCCCCCCCCTCATCCAAGAAGACCGTAATTTAGCTTTCTCTCGCTATAGTATCAGTTCATCTTTTAGGAGAAGAAAACCAACGCTTTTATAGTATTTAAATTGTTTAAAAAAGTGCTCTGGTCGTGAGTCATAGTGGGGGGGCATTGCATCCTTCCCCCTCCCCTGTATCCCCGCCTGTTTCGGGGTGTTGGTACTAACGACCCCGCATCGTACAGCAGTTATGGTGCGCGTATCAGACCAATTAAGAAATTAACATTGGGTAACTTGACTGACAGCCCCTTGAAGCCCAATCTAAGACTAAGGCAAACAGACCTAAGTCCAAGTTGTGAGCGACGTATGGATGTCACCGGGGTCTTGAAAGAAACTGTGCCGCAACGGAGCCTCCAAGAAGCAAGGCGAAGTCACGGACTAGTTAGCCTTGTACAGGGCACCACAGGGCCGGACCAACCGCTTTCCTGCCTCTCGTGGGAACAAAGGACCAATAAGTCGAAATACCGAAAATGAATTTAGGCAATTCTCGGCCTCCTCGGTTGATGATGTTTTTTTCAGAGCACTGGAGAGAATGCAACTCCGAGTGTACTTCAGGATTGGCAGAGACCTTTTCAGAGTTCTGAACAAACGTTAATGATCATCCAGATGAATCTCCAGCACTGTAAGGTGGCCACGGCAATACTTGCACTTGCTATGAGTACCTTCGAAGGAAGGGAGTAGAGTGCTGTTGTGTAGCAGATCACCGGAAACTCCCCGCACCTGTATTCTTATCAGGTATTAGGCCAAAAGGTCAGACGAGCCTGCGGGGTGAAGTTTTCAGTGGATACATCTGAGGCGAAGGGACTCAGGGATTCCTACACTACCGAGACCGGCTAATTTCTAGTTTGATCGATTGATCGGGTTTATGTTATGAGTGATAAGACAGTCAACGGTGGAAATAGTCGTTGCAAAATTAGAAATGTGTAAAAAAGATAATTTCTCAAGTTATTTTAGACCAGATATATTTTTAAATTTTTTTCATGTACCTTTGTCAGCTGCGTCGTAGAAGGGGGTTTCAAGTCAGCCACTCGTATATACAGGGTGATTAAATGAAGTTCAAGCATAGATAGAGAGTAAGTACTCTTCGAAATAAGAAATTAAATTTTCATGAATATGGGCCCGGGAAATCTTATATTCATCTCAAATGTTGAGTTTTTCATAATTTTGTGCTTTTTTATATTTCTAGTACAAAAAATTTCCATTTTGAGGCTAAATGTGATTTTAGAGATTGTAGAGGGTGAAAACTACCTCAATTTTTTCTACGAGATTCTTTTATTATTTCCTAGGAATCATGAAACATTTATGTGAAGTCGATAGGAGCACTCGTTTTCAAATTCTTCCGATGACACTTGGGCCCATTATTCAAAATTGCCTGTCTTCTGCAATTCAAAGCTACACAGTTGCACAGTACGTGAAATACTGTTTCTGGTTTATTCCGCATGTTAGGTCGCCTTTGAACAGCCCCATTTTATTAAGGTGCTCATTTACTGACGCGTGTCCAGTTGTAAACCCCGTTATGATTTTCAGTTGTTCCCTGTTTGAAGTCAACAGGTCTGCTGTTTTTTACAGACGCTCGAGCCGTGTGCTTGGTGCCCGAAGGCCTGTCCTGGAACTGATTCCTTTTCCGATCCTCTTTTAGCAAGTTCGTTGGCTTTTTCATTACCTGCAAATACCTGATGTCCTGACACCCAAATCAGCTAGACGCGGTTTTGTTCTGTTAGTATTGTCAGTTCGTCTTTGAAGGTCCACTCCAGTTGGGACGTCACTTTCGGGCTACTCTGCCGCCTGGAACTATGAAAGGATGTGGATCTGCTCCTCCACCATTGCTCTCATGTTTTTTCCTCCGCACATTGAAGGATTAAGTGGACCTCTACCTGAAACAAGAAGTACGATTACCCAGTGAGTAGCTGAACTCAGTCCTTGCACTCCTGCTCCCGTACCATTCCCCGTCCTTCTACCAGATATTGTCCTGTAGAATGGTGTTGAGTTTTGTGTTATTCAATACAGTTCTGTTTGGTATAGATACCCTGTATGATTTTTCAAAGGAGAATCGTTTCGCAATGTAATCTGATCTCAGGTCTAGCACGTGCCTGGTACAATGCTTGCGATGCTCATTTGTCTTGTCCCAACATTTATGTTGTCCAGTGTGTTTTTCAGTCTGAAGGCACCTAGCCTTAAGGCTCCCACAGACGACTATATTGTCAGCGTACCTAAGGGGTCTATCATTTTTTTTTTAGAGACCCTAGTAGTCCGTTCATGATCAAATTCCACAGGACTGGAGAAAGAACTGCTCCCTGTGGGCATCCTCTGGGCACCCGGGCCACTACGGTCTCCTCCATTAGTGTATCGTTTGATGTTTATCTTTGGAGAAAATTCGTTGGAGTCTGGCACACTCTTTAGTACTCTATACCTCCTCACAGTATCTCCTCCAAAAGTCTCTATTGGTATTGTTCAGTGACTTTTTAAAACTGGTCACCCTTCCAGTTTTCTTGGCGCAATTACATTTTTTTCTCGTTTGAATCCTTAATCTTTCAAGTTCGTCATTCCACGTTCCTGGTGGAGTTCCTTGTGATAACTGTTGTTGAACGCAGAGATGACTGTGTCATTGAATTGCTCCACAGCCATCTCTAGGTCCCTGTTTATATTTATCGGTCTTTGATGGGTCTGCCTTGTTTGCTACCCATTCTATGTTCCTTAGATTCTGATAAGTTTATGAGGTGATGTTGCTCTTTATTTTGAAATTCATGTGTCTGTAGTCGGAACAACTTTCCTCTTCAGACACATTCCATTCTGTAACAAAATTACTCACATAGTTTGAGGCTATTATTACGTCAAGTACCACCCTCCTGTTTTTTGTAACGAAGGTTGGTTTGTTGCCTACATTGAGTATGTCTAGTTCATTTGCTATCACATTTCGTTGGTGTCGCTACTTCCCCAGACGGTGTGGTGCGCGTTGGCATCGCAGACGATTACCACCTGCAGTGCTATCTGCCTGCAGTGCCTCATCAGCTCCTCTACAGCCTTCGTGGGTGGTGGTTCAGGAGCATTCGAAGGGAAATAGGCCGATACAAGATTTACCTTCTTCGACCCATTATCTTCTATGATATTTCTTATATTCACTGCTGTCAGATAATTCGAACACAGGTTTGTTAACGGCAGTAATTTTATATAATTTTTAATGAGTATGCAGGTTTGGGGTATTTCAATTGTTCTGTTATACAATAGCTCTGCACTTGCCCCTCCCAGACATTTCATTTATCCATATCGGATCCATGGTTCCTGAATAAGAGCCACTTCAAAGATCCCCCTAGCACCTGCAAGTACTGCCGTGGAGGTTTATCTGGATGACTCTCATGCCCCCCTCCATATTCTCCAGTTCTCTGAAAGAAATAGTGTCGACCAAGAAGTCCAGGAGTTGTCCTCCTTCATTCTCGGTGTTTAGACTGAATGTGTACAAGTAGTAGGTGGTTAGACCGTTCTCTTTGGTTTTTTATGATGAAATGTATGTTATTTAGATTACTTTACTTTGTTTCCGAAGATATAATAATAGAATCTCTATACTTACTCATATAATCTCAACTCTTCTCGTCCTATATAGTCACACTATCTGTTTTTTTTTTATTTCTGATAATAATAAAATAATACATTCAATATTTTTTATATTATACGGGCAGCTGTCACCAGCGGAATGGCCAAAAATAAGATTTTTCGACACATTCCACAAATTTAAAAAAAAAAAATAATTTTCCAAATCTCGAAAATTCTTGTAAGGCACTAGTTAATTTCAATCACCTGTCATTCAGGACACA
Organism: Gonioctena quinquepunctata; assembly: GCA_018342105.1. Classification (NCBI taxonomy): domain Eukaryota; kingdom Metazoa; phylum Arthropoda; class Insecta; order Coleoptera; family Chrysomelidae; genus Gonioctena; species Gonioctena quinquepunctata. Next base: position 1,169,887 of record JAFIRS010000098.1, on the reverse strand, counting down.
GAATCGGTCTTCGGCTTAATATGCGAAGTCTTTTTTGGAATAACTTTTCTTTTCCAATAAATGAAATAGTACATTTTTTTCCCAAACTCAACCAAAACTTTATGTTATATTTTCAATGACTTTTTCTTCAAATAAAATTTCTCTAGATATGCGATATATTTATCAAGAAAATTAAATAAAATTCACTTCCCAATTAAAATGACTCTTATATTGATCTCAGTTTATCTTTTTCTTAACTATAGTTTCAAATATTACACAAAATAACTTAACTACTGCTATTGAATGAAAATATGAAATAAATATCAATAAATTAGTCTCCATAAAATAAGATATGTGAAATCCTATATTCATAAAAAAAAACATAAATATCAAAGCACTAATCAACATCAAATTCATTTCAATAAAAGAGCTCATACATTTTCATATCAAACTTTTTCATTATAAAAACAAATAGAATCTGTGCTTCCCAACTAACCTCGTATTTTATCATTACCAATAATTCTCGAATTCAATACAAACAATATCTGTACATGTGGTTTACCCAAACAATGGAATAAAAACAATTGTTGGACTATTTTTTTTCCTAAAAGCTCCGCACTCATCCTGTAGAATAATTGTTGTCTCAGGTATCCAATTTTTTCAAATAGTGTTCTCAATTTTCTTTCCCATTTTTCATAGACACTTGTATATAATCCCTCTTGATCTACCGACGCCATAAAAATTCCATATTTAAACCCCACCCATTTTAATTCACGAAAAACTCACTTTATCCCGAAATTTCATACAAATATATCCCCCGACGCTCCAAAAATGTAATCAAACAAAAACCGTCGCGGTGGCCAGCACGTCAAACCGCCCTCTTTAGCCTGCGGGTCCTACGGCTCTCGACTCTCTTCTGGGTACTTTTTAAAACCCAGATGTCGCGAAAGTTCATACAATCCGGCTCACGTACCCTTCCCTGATTGGTGAAAATTAATCATATGCAAGAATTATTATTCCTCAGTTTCATACCAGTTTTCCTGACATCGCGAATTTTATATATCCTTTTTATAATGAAACTAGCTATTTTTCTGGCTCCAAACTTTCAGTTTATTATTTCATTATATCACGTTACAAAAAAGGTTCAAATTCCGATAATATTCTATCTTGGCCAACAAAATAGGCTTTCATCAACGGAAATAAAAAGTTCTGAATAATAGATATGAATCCTTTCATTATTTCTTTCAATAATAAAATTTCAATTTCATATACAAAAAACATTTATACTTACACTAGGACCAAAATAAAAACAATAACAGGGTGTTACAAATGGTTTTATTCGTTCCCAAGATTGAGAGGAAAGAAGTTAGTCTGGCACTGCGGTGTCCCCTGAACAGAGAGGCTGTTCACTCCGAGATTTTATCATGTTTTTATGTTTTTCGGAGACACCGTAGATGTCATTCGCTTCCGAGCGGCGAAAATCCTCACCCAATCCACCCCCCGATCAGCAGCAGCTACCGACAACGCGTCTCACCACAGAGCCCACTGATCCAGAAAGCAAGCCAGGCGAAGACCCCTGCCACCCGGAAACACACGAGCGACCCCGCTGCCATTCATCCCTCACCATGGCGCTCACAGCTTGGATTTGGGTCTGTTTGCCAGAGCCTCGATGATCGAGTCGAGGCCTCCCACGAATGTGTACACACTGTTTCACCCGTCGCGGGGACGCAGCCCGTTCACCTCAAACCACGTGAAGGTGAGGTTGGACTTTCAGGTTGGTTATTAATTTTATTTTCATGTATTGGAGACATTGGTTATGTCGAGTGGAATGTCATTCATTGACATATGTCGACTCAAAATACATTATCAAGAGGGAAACATTCTCAATTGAATATTGAATAGAAACATTTTATGAACATCCTGTTCATATTATCAAACAAATTAAAATACATTATTATGAAATATGGGAAGATACATTTTTAGTTAGAATCGTGGGTGCTAGCACATCCTTCCTCCGATGAAACTGTTCAGAATCCACCGAAGAGATCAATATTTCTCAGTTACCCGAAAATAAGGAACTATTTAATTAAAAATGGTCAGATTATATGTACCTTTTCATAGACAACCAGGAATAATTTTATCGAAAAATAATTAAAATAATGTCTGTAAAAACACCCCGAAGAATGGTCAAGATCCCATAGTTGAAGATAATAGTGATCACTATATCTAGAGATTCCAGAGCCGGTCTCGAGTTGTTAAGGATCTTTGAACTCCCTCACCAGTATCCTCTGTTATATTCTTTCTTGGATAGTAGGTATAGAAAAACAATGTTGCCTCAAAAGATTCTGAATCGTGACACCTTTAAAAACTGAAGTTATTCCATTTCATTTCCTGTAATCACTTCAAAGTTGAGGATTGCTGCAGTAAAAGATTATGAAATATTTTACATCTCTAGAAACCATCACTACAAAAAATGTAAAACTAATGTTTTAGTGATATGTATTTTTAGTTAGTTTCATAAAAAAGAATTTAAATTAACTAAAGTTAAAAAGAATTTACTACTCCTTATTTTCCACCTGTGCAAGGGTACGATGGTTACTATAAATCATTTGTTTTCATGCTCTCAGCGGTCGAAAAATCTGTGAAAAACTAGGGCGCTACTTCAAACAAATTTTCGTTGCTCGACCAAATGCAACCAGAGTCAAGTTTGTTTTCATCTCTAGTGAAGATGTAATAGTGTCAACTTGGTTGACTCAACCTCGTCAAGATGTTAGTGGTTTTTACGAAGCTGTTGAGAATAGGAAAACTGCGTATAGTTCCAAAGTATAAAAAAATACAAAATGAAGTGATTTGTTGTTTCCATGTAGTAATCGGATGGAAGAATGACAGTCTACCTGATTTCTGTTCTAGATACCGACAGTACTACGATCTGGGTGCTGAACGATTCCATTATTTGAAAGTGTCTCTGATTAGTCGACACTACTGCAACCTCTGGGATTGCCCAATAGAGTCAATCAATGCTGACTGTGACTGCTACTGATTCCTAGAGGAAGATTTCCCAAATATGTGCTAAACATTTTTTTCATGATTTAAAATATCTCACAAAACTTAAGTTCTGTGATCGTCTATGAGAAGGTTCGATTGTTGGTCAATCATTGAATATATTGTACATAATGAATCTGGAGTTCGTGGCTTATTAACATACTCGGCTAATTATTGTGGATCCATTGTCATTTCACAAACAGAACACAATATTGCACTCTGACAAATAAATCACAATTCACTGTTGGAATACTGCGTACTTCACTGTAATCACGCGACGAGCGACTGTTTCTATAGTCAACAGACAAGTTTAGAATTTGATAGACTGACGGCACCAGTAGACCTTCTTGGAATTTACCAGCAGACATAAAAAACAGTGGCGTAGTGGGTTCGTAGTAATATGTATAATTCCTTATTTTTGGGGATCCGTCAAATGTTTATATTTTTGGTAGATCATGGAGCTTTTTATATGAACCACTTCTAGCACCCTCGATTTTTCACCAACAGGTTTATTTTCTGATATTTTTTATTTGAATTACATTTCAGAATGATGGATTTGAAGTTGACAGATGTGAGATAATTGACATTCACCTTTGAATTCGATATGGAACTATTTACAAAAATAACAATCACCAATAAACTCAAAAATGGTTTGAAATTTCAGTGCACGCACCTATAAAAGTTTTATATCGAACAACTTGAACTTCAATCTTTTTGAAAGTGGGTGCTTCTGTCAACTTGACATTTAATCTCTTGTTGATTAATATTTGAAGGGCAAAAAGACGCACAAAAAAATTGCTGTGGTTTTTACCCCCGAAAATCTCCAGAAATCACATTTAGCTTCAAACAGGACCATTTTTGATGCCAGAATTATAAAAAATAAGCCACATCTGAAATTACTAGAGAAATTCGTTTTGCAGATATTGAAAAAGTAGCGCCTTTTGTAATTAAGCGTCGTCAGATCCATATTCATAGGAACTTCTTATTTTGATGAATACAATATTTTTTAAATAGAAATATGCAGAATTCATTTATTTATTCTGTATATTTTTTTCCCATCGCATTGCAAATTATATAGATCAGCATGAATATCTCAAGAAACATGGTCCCAAAATTTCATTCCGTTGGTTACTGGATCCGCGAAATTCAGTAGTATACTCTTTTTCATTTATATTTTTCGATACAGCCAAAAAATTAGTTAGAACCTACTCAAAGCTCAATAATTCTATAGCTAAGGAACTATAGGTGAATTATATGAAACGAAAAAATAATTCAACTTTGTATATACTCTGCTACTAAAAGCAAAGTTTTCGAATTTCAGAAAATTTAAGACGTACGATTATTCTTCGTGAAGACGTATGTTCTTGCAATCAGCACTGAACACTTTTTCTATCATGAAATCATCTCGACCAAACCCTGCAATCTAAACTGCAGACAAACCCAATAAGTGAATGCAAACAATTGACAGGCGCAGCTGATTAATAAACACACTCTATAGCACATCGTGTCTGCCCTGACACACTCTGGGTACGGATCCGGCGAAAGAGACGACTTTTCCAGCACCACTTCACCAGTACCACGACGGTACCCATGAAGGTACCACGTGTGTTGAGGTGCGTTAGTCAGTGCCGGTGCAATATGTGACACTTTTTATTTGGATATTGGATACGTTGAATTAAGTCAGGTGAGATAAGTCAATTTCAAAAAGTGTGTACTTATATTTTTTGAGAATACCGAAGTTACCCAACCCACAAATTTAAATTTTATGATTTAAGTGTAATATTTTAAGTATGCTTATTAAATGAATTCGGTGGCATCCAATTAGGACATTTAATAACCAATAAATATATTGTATCAATTATCAATTACCCTACATGCTATTCCGCTATCTAATATTTTCCTAAAATAAAAAATGAGGTGTTCAACAAAAGTTTTCAACACACATATTGCTTGTTTCATTTTCTTATTCGAAAATGTAGTCAAAGAGAGGAATTTGTTGAAACTTATAGAATTTTGACACTCAAAAATGTTCTTCAATTTAAACTCGATATGACCTTGAATTTGACAACTTCATCCAAGCACTAGTACTTCTGTTGGTTATTCTAATAACTGTTATTCAGTTAGGAATATGGAAACAGATGAATTGTACCTAAATAGTTACTAGAAAGCACACATCAGCAAACAGAGATACATTTGAGTATGACGTTGGAAAATGCTAAAATGATATACTTTCCGAGAGCCCTGATGGTAGATATTCAGACTGGATGTGAAGTGACGATACAAAGATTCATCTAACGCTAAGGGTACGTTCTCAAGGTGAATTTGACACTTTCAACATCGACTAATGTAGTTCCCGCCCAATTCTGAGCATAATGGCGAGACATGCGTCCTCAATCCTCTAACGTCTTTTCTGGACGGATATTTACCACCGCGTGAATTATGAATGGAAAATAATAAACCTTCCTTGTGAGGATGATCTTCCTATAAAATATATATTTCCAGTAAATATGCGCGTAAATCAACTTTTTGGATGTAAATATTTCAACAAATAAAAGGGTATGCATAACCATACACTCTTTTTTACTCTTTTTGCTATTATTGATCTGTCTCGTATACAGGGCTTTTCACGATGAGCGTTAATTATACGTTTCTGGCAAACCAGACAACGGATCAACCTGAAAATTTCACAGTATGCATAAATTACTATGATCTACACGCCTAAAATGCTTCTACTATGAAGTAGCGGTTACTTTGATTTTTCAAATGGAACACCCTGTATATAATATCATATTATGATTTCTTATCACTTTATCAACAACTTCATGTACTATTTCCCTATACCTATCTGTTAGCGTTTAGAAGATATGAATTAATTTCGATTTTTTTTTACCAAACATGTACTTTTATAACTATGATGATCAAATTCGAAATGGAGTGGAGTGATACCATGAGGATTTTCACTTCGAGTCATATTTCTATTTGCCTCCTACAGGGTCCCTAAAAAATGCAGATACTTTGTTCACATGAAAAAATGAGTGGAAGTCAATTTTTTCTAATGGAACACCCTGTATATTTCAACATTTTTGAGCTCTACATCCAATTTTAGATCGACTTTTTTCAGATAATCCTATTTCGATTCCAAACCGTTTTCGAGATAAATTGTTTCAAACAGAAACTGACGTGGTTTCCTTGTATTCATCACTTATTTTTGAAATTTACCACATTCCGTTCGATGTTCCTTCATCAGTCACAGATAATACAGTGAATAAATAATTATTAAAATACTCTTCAACCATCAAATGAAACTTCTCTTCAAACAATATTTTTATTAACGCTGACACACGAACTGAAAATAATTTTATGAATTAGTAAGTTAATTCAATTGTCAGTGTATTTCAGAATATGTTCGAACACATCTCCACCTCTACTTAAACAAACACGTAATCTCTTCAAAAAAATTTCATGTGCAGCGCTTCTGATTGAGTCTGGAGTTAAACTATTGAAAGCAGTTCTAACTCTCGATTCCATATCTTCCATTGTTGTTATTGGGTTGGAGGTAACCATATTTTTAATGAAACACCACACAAAATAATCTAATGGATTGCCATCTGGTGTTCTAGGAGGCCAACGAAAAGGTCCATTATTACCAATCCATTTGTCTTCGAAGATTTCAGTTGAAGCTTCGCTTACTGAACGAGAATTATGTTGTGGAGCACCATCCATTTGGTACCATACACGTTCTCTTCCTGGCCTATTATTTAAAATCATTTGAATTCCATTTCTCAGTAAATCTTTATATTTTGTTGCATTCAAATTATCATCATAAAACTCGATATAAAAAATTGACCCATTCTTTATGGCACAAAATATATTAAATTGCCATCTTCCTTGAAAACCCCTTTGGCGAACGACATGGAGATTTTCTGGCGCCCAATAATGACTGTTGTGTCTATTGAAAACTCCACTTTTTGTAAACTTGGCCTCATCTGCCCATATGATATTGTCAAGGAATTGTTCATCCCCTTGAGTCTTGACAAGTAACCATTCAAAGAATTCCACTCTACGAGGCAAATCAGTCTCTTTCAGATGTTGGACACAGTAGAATTCATGGGGATGCCATTTGTGCTTATTAAGAATGCGATAAATTGTCACGTAAATTATCACCTATCTCCCTTTCAGCGTCGTGTAGAGAAGCATTTGGAAATGCATGAAAAAATCCCAAAATAGTTATGCCATTGTCATCATCATCCACTTCAGGCTTTCTACAAATGATTTTTGGACGAAAGGTTCCATTCAACCTACAGTTTTTTAGTAGTCGATTTATCACATTATTATTCGGCTTCGGAAGTTGTGGATATCTTTCATGAAATACTCGGCATGTTCTACTTGCAATTCTATTGCCCTCGCCATAAATTATTAATAAATTCAAGAAATCTTCATTACTGTAACCTAATCTTGACATTTTTCGATTATAATTGGTATCACAATCAGTCAAAACCACCAACGAAAGTTTGACGTTTCAAAATTGGATCATTCATTTTTCCAAAGCACACTATTAAAAAATATTAATTTGCAATGTTGTACGGTGGAGACACTCAATACCTCAATGCATACAAATTGTAACTTTTTCTAAGGTACATATCAATTTCGAATTGACTGATTTGAGACTGTTGAAAAACTAAATCGAAAAGAAATATTACGTAGTATAAAATAGATGTTAAATTTCAAAAATAAGTGATGAATACAAGGAAACAACGTCATTTTCTGTTTGAAACAGTTTATCTCGAAAACAGTTCGACGAAATAGGATTATCTGAACAAAGTCAATCTAAAATTGGATGTAGAGCTCAAAAATGTGGAAATATACAGGGTGTTCCATTTGAAAGAATTGACTTCCACTCATTTTTTCATGTGAACAAATTATTTGCATTTTTTAAAGACCCTGTATGAGGCAAATAAAAATATGACTCGAAGTGAAGATCCTCGTGGTATTACTCCACTCCATTTCGAATTTAATCATCTTAGTACCAGAGAGTCCAAGATTATCAGCGTTTATAAAAGTACGTTTGGTAAAAAAAAATCAAAATTAATTTATATCTCCTAAACGGTAACATATAGGTATAGGGAAACAGTACCTGAAGTTGTTGACAAAGTGATAAGAAATCATAATATGATATTATATACGGGGTGTTCCATTTGAAAAATCAAAGTAGCCGCTACTTTATAGTAGAAGCGGCAACGCCGCATCGTAAATCATATTAATTTATGCATACTTTGAAATTTTCAGGTTGATCCGTTGTCTGGTGTGCCAGAAACGTCTAATTAACGCTCATCGTGAAAAGCCCTGTATAAGGAGTCGTTTATATTGAGACTTCTGACTTTATTGAGAGATATAAAGGATCCCTACTTACTTATTTCACTATTATTATACACATAATGAAGTTGAACTCCGCCGAGAGCCCACTGTAAATAACCAACAATTGATAACCATAGGACAGCTGCCATTCTAAAATCGATGTTATGTCAATATACAGAGATATACAGAGATCCAATCAATAAAATATAAGAAATGAAGTGATATCTCCATATACTAACCCCGATTCTTGGAATTCAAAACCCACACATCATTTATTCAATTGATTCCTATTAAAATCTTGCTTTCGATTTTTTTACGAATACAATTTATTCTGTTCTGATCGTTGGAAAGTAGGAATTGAATGATTTTGTTGTATACAAAAAAATCGTGTGAATAAAAGAAATTCTCGAAATCTATTGCTTTCAAAATAAACGATATGGAATTCCAGGTGCACTTTCTCAGTATTCTTGCCATTGTTTTGAGTTGACAACTGAGAACATGCTTTGATTCAAAAAACTTAAAGCAAAATTCAGATACCTGCTGAATAAAAGCAAGAAAGAATCATGGGGTAATTTTGTAAACTCAATCTCCTCAGAAACTCCTATGACATTAATAAGGGATAAGATCAGAGTTATCAAAGGAAAAGGTTTCTGTTGCACATCACCGATATTGATGATAAATGGTGAAGAGGTATCGGGCGAAGAATATATTGCAGACGAATACACTACGCCACGGCATGTTGATCTCGTGACGATAAGATTCCAGCAAGTTCTTAGATCCGGAGCCTCCAATTCCATGAATCTCGAGATGATTCAAGAAGTCGTTGCCGATTTATCTAGTGGATTCTACACTTGTCTAATGACAACATAAACGGCAACGCATAGGGTAACAGTTAAGTTAATTAAATTGAGTTCAAGTTCGGATTCAAGCAAGTTAGAATACCCTCCAGAGTTCAGTGAAGAGCGCGATATATTTCAACGGTGAATTTATATTGAATAGAGAGTTGTCCAAGACTACTATTTATTAATCCATAAATACTCATATAACAACTGTGTAATTTGTAATCATGTAAAAACTGAAAACTTCAAAATCTGGTGGATTATTTTTCATTTCCACAGCTCTCTGCTGAATTCTATTACCATATTCTCCAAATCATAAGATGAACTAATAATGATAATACAGCTAGGATATGCAATTCAAGAAATGCATATTGCTTGTGTCGCGTCTGCAGCAGTTAAACGCGATTTAAATTAGCGGTACGGGGGCAAGCGTAGAACAGTTCTTCCACTATCTATCACACAGTAAGTAGGTATGTCTCTTCTAACTCCACTACCTGGAGTTTTGATAAATGGCTTTCTGACAAAACTTCTTTTTGTGTTTCCAAATTTGTACGGAAATTGTTCTCAATGTCACAATGTGGCAAATGGCATTATACATAAGAATTACATAATGTCATTCTAAATGAGGTGACATACTTTCTTACTAGTCTTTGAATACAGTAACATTTATGTACTGCTATCACCTGAAATAAAAGTGTAGAAATAAAAATATGAAGTTATGACAAAATAAATTGTTTACCTTTCTTTTTAGATTCAAATTTCAAGAATGCACATTTCCAAACCAGTACGATCCTTATTCCTTATGCCTAATTCCAGTTGAAGGACCCTTTAATAGGGCTGTCTTTCCAAACTCTACTTTTAACATGACCAGCATCGACCCCAAGTTTCATCCATGAAATATACTTTGTTTCTTCTCCCCGATTTGTTGAAGTTCAGTAAAAACTAATGATATTTAAAAACAATGTCGCATTGACAAATGAACATTAATGGAAAATCATTTTATAACTTACATGATACAATGGGCAGAAAACCATTGTCTGAAAATAACTATTATAAAAAATGTTGGATAACGATGTTAAGGCAAATGAATATATTCAGGGAAAAACCATATACCATGAAATGAAAATAATCAAAATTCATCAGACAGATGACGCGCTAACGGTTGGCATTAGGACCGCGGTGTCAACTCACCAAAACAAATATGTATAACTGGATTACATTTTTCATTTCATCTATATGATACTGGCCTGGATCTCAACCAATCAGCGTTAAGGTAGAGCTTCTACAATTGTTTTCTTAATTGGGAAGGGGTATAGGGACTCATAACTCATAAAATATCTTCTCGGAATCACTAGAAAAAAGATCACTGGATTCGATAACAGGAATGGAAAATATATCACGTACAAATCTGGCATAGTCTTGATATGTTGAATTATGTCAATTAGGTTGATAATATTTATTATAAAATATATCTCATAATTATATAAGGTCATCACAACATCACCCTTTTTTTATAGACTATCATGAAATATTCCAAATTGGTTGGATACAAATATCACAACAAATATACAACCAGTGAACATGAATAACTCTTCAGATAAGGAGGATTTGTTGATGATCTACCTGATACTGTTTCATACTCATCATGATTTGAATTAACTTTTTTTTTTGGACATGTTTCATCATAACCTTTTCCTGAACTCCCTTCAATTTTTCAGTAGAAAACTGATCAATTACTGCCTGCTACATATCGAAAGTCTAACAAAAATATATTCCATATTATGAATTCAAAACCCCATTTACTGAACGAACCCTTTGTACCTCATATTTCAATAGCGTCCTAGAATCAGTAATATGGAATCCACATTACAGGATCTACATTGATAAATTGGAGGGTATTAAAAAAACTGATAAAAATAATAATAAAATAATTAATAAAAATACCTTTTTAAAGACAAGCTTTTATTCAAATGTGCTAAAAAGTAAAGAATAATAGCTTTGGATGTACGACGTAGGTTATTCCGTGAGTTATAGATTCAAAAGCTTGTCGCATTTGTATTCGAACTGAAAACTTTGCGCGACAAGCTTTTGAATCTATAACTCACGGAATAACCTACGTCGCACATCCAAAGCTATTATTTTTTACTTTTTAGCGCATTTGAATAAAAGCTTGTCTTTGAAAAGGTTTTTTTATTAATTATTCTATTTTGTGCTTTCTAGTGAGTACACCTCAATCTATGCATTTTTGTTAATGCATAGTCATTATGAGGCCTTTTTCCTGTAGTTCTGAGCTATCTAGTTCTTCAATGAGGAGACCATTTGAAGATTAACTCCTACGCCATCTTCAATTTATGAATTCTGACAAAAAAACAATAATCTTCGACTAAATTCATAATCTCTGACCCCAAAAACCACGACATACCAATTTTGGATAGAAACGTTCCATTATCACAACCATGTGGAGCTGCCATCTTGAATTTATGAATTTTGAGAACAAATTCATAGTCTTTGTCCCCGAAAACCTCCACATACCAATTTTTAATAGAATCGGACCATAATTACAAAACTCGTTCGCCATCTCAGAGCCGCCATCTTGAATTTGTGAATTTTGAAAAAAAAATTCATAATCTCCGACTCCGAAAACCCCCACATACTAATTTTGAGTCGAATCGGACCATAAACACAAATCTCGTCCGCCATCTTAGAGCCGCCATTCTGTTTTTTTTTCTCAAAAATTCCATAATGCGTTATCACGGGAACTATGAACACCTGCCAAATTCCACGTCAATCGGGCAACTGGAAGTGGATCAAATTTAATTTGCAGATTTGATGACTGAATCGATATTACTCCCCAAATAAAATTCATGACCCCTTCCTATAATAAAACACATACATATGTATTTTTTACCAAACAAGCATGTACCAATCTACAGATCTACCAAGACCTACAACTCAAGGTATCAAAACGGAAATCGATATATTGTTACGAATCTGGAGTTCGTGTTTATCAAAAAACAAAACTAAGATTTTTCTGTCCAATTACCGTTCACGAATAGAACACAATAATGCACTCTGATGGATAAATAAATCATTAACAGTTCACTACCGAAATATTGTGCACGACACTTACTCATTCCGATGAAAAAAACTGTACTGTCTGTCCAACCCTTCATATTCCAGACCAACAATTCCTCGTCATTCAAATTCTCGCACCTGCTCCTGGAAGATCTTTGGTAGTCGGGTTTCGGAGATCCCCGCCGTTACGTCATCGGGCATACGATAAACATGCAGTGACGTACTGAATTCGTTTTCGTAACATCATGTTTCGATAACAGTATTAAATTCCTGATAAATCATTTTGAAACTGATAAATCATTTTTGATCAATTTTTTTGTAAAATTGTTTTTTAACCGCTTTCTTAGTTGTTTGACCAACCCTCAGAAGTTAATGAAAACTTGTACGAGTTAAGATCACGGGGACCTTACCTTTTATAGTGGGATCCGAAACCACTATTGGGACCTTGAAAAAATTTTTCACCAGCTGCGGGAATCGAACCCGCGCCAGGTGGAAACAGTTGACACAAGACCGACGCTTCTTCTTCTTCTTCTTCAAATAATTTATTAAACTGTTACTAGTACGGGACATCTACATTTCATTTACATATATACATTTCTTTATATCACAAATTTGTCGTCCTAGAAGGTCTAGTGGGCGGCAGGGATTTGTGATATGGAAATGGGGTCGGGGAGAATTTGTGGGTGCAATTTGAGTTAGACGGTTACACCAACCTCCAAACGTCTCGTACGCCCCAGAACAGGGGCAGTAGGGGGACGTCGCGCTGGTCTTAGCGACTTTGCCCTATATTTAAGTGAAATGCTTTCTAAAATCTAAGCTATGTTCCTATTTCCTGCGTTGAACGCTTATACGGGAACTGGAGTGAAGGTATTGAGGTAGATAATTGTGAAAATAAAGTTTGGAGCGTTACTATTTAGTATGTTTCCCGGAAAAAGTGGGTAGGCAAAAAACCAGGTAGAGAGAAATTTGCGTTAGCCTGCGGCCGCTGTAATTAAGTGATGGCACCCATAATGTGCAACTGTACGCTCAAGTTAGTTCCACTGAGCCACAAGCCCCGTAATTACTTGAAACATCTATCTGGCAATTTGAAGTCGGTTCATTAGGCTCCCCAAACAACTATTGATGATCCACCTGCTCATTTCAATTTATTCTATAATAATTTACAATTTATTTGCTCATATGTTTGCTTTTTCTTTTGTAAGCTTTCGCAACCACCTTCCTTAGGATTTCTGCTATTTATCGCCAATCAATTCAGCGTCATGGGATTCTGCTATACTTTATTGCACAAAATACATTAAAACTATATGGGTCCTGGAAGTTTTATAGAAAAAAAAGCTTAGAATTTTATGCTGCACAAAAAATTACTTTAGCGATCAAATATACAATTTTTGAAAAACTTGTTTTTATCTGTCCAAATGATATTTGTCGGTAAATCAGCATCTGCCTGAGTCTTGATGACGAAACATTCGCAAAATTCAACCCTGAAGGATACCCCAACAGTGTTTGATCAAAATTCTTTTGAGCACTGAAAATGACATTATAATTGAGCTTTCTGAATTATTCAATCAGTTTTCGAATTTGGTAGTGAAGTAAACTAAGACAAGAATTATTGGAAGGATCCGCATTGGCCCAAATATTTTTTGAATAATATCTTTTATTACCAAGGAAATTTTTTCTGCCGAAATACAACTAGTTTGGTGAAATCATCTATTTTCACCGAAAATGGCTCCAGTTTTGAATTACTAAATGGAAACACCCTGTATATTGTAACATTTTTTTTAATTTTTGAAACAATTCTGGATTAGAATGTGATATTTCAGAAAGTTTTTACGTCTACTTCACTTTTTTGGAGTCACTTTTAATATTGCATCTAGGTGGCTATGATCGAAAGTAAACTAATCTGAGGACCTCATGTGATGTCAGAAGATTACAATCGCAAAGTTTCAGTGACTAGTATGATAGATAGAAATAAGACAAGTTGGCAAAATTACCTTTTCGTGTCTAACTATTATATTTCAAATGGCGACCATTTTTTGACAAGCACTTCCCGAAAAAGGTATTTTTTGTCGAATCTAACGATACTAATTCATTTGCGATTGGATTAAAAATAAGAATATAAATTTATTACTAAGGAAAATACTGGATAATTATGTATTTACTATGGTGAAGTGTGCCATGGATAGATATATATTTCGCAGTTATTTTTATCAAGTCTTCTTTGGAAAACAAAACACTCACCTAGGTAATTACAGTGACATAAGCTTCATTTTCGTCAAATTCCAGTTCAATTTTTCTTCAAAATAATGTATACTCAAAGTGAAAAAGTAGATATGTTTTTAATATTTGGAGAATATCATAGAAATTCAAGGAATGCTGCTGAGTTGTATGCTTGGAGATATCTCAAACGGCAACATCCGGCTCATCATTATTTTCCGTATGTTGAGAATCGTTTTAGGCAAGAAGGAAATCGAGAGGCGGTACAGAGGCTCATCATAAATGAAGAGACTGAGATTACCGTTCTTGCAATGGCTGAGGTTGTTAAAACGGTTTCTTTAAGATAAATTAGTCGAAAAATGCAGCAAGAAAAATACTGAAAATCAGCAAGAAAAATACTGAAAAAGCACGGATATCGAGCATTTAAATATCAGTTACATCAACATTTGTATGCTGACCATGGCGATAGAGTTAACCCAAATTTTTTCAACTTCATTCTAATTTCCGAAGAATCACGATTTACAAATGATGGTATGTTCAATAAGCAAATTACTCGGTACCGGCCCAACAAAATCAACATGCAATGAGAGAAGGCAATTCTGACATCACCTGAGGTCCTTAGATTAGTGTACGTCCGATCATAGCCACCTAGATGCAATATTAAAAGTGACACTAAAAAAATTAATCAGGCGTAAAAACTTTTTAAAATGTCATATTCTGATCCATTATTATCTCCGAAATCCAAAAATGTTACAATATACAGGGTGTTCCATTTGGAAATTCAGAACCGCAGCCATTTCCGGAGAAACCGGAAGTGACCGGAAAGTGAAAAATATGCACCTGTTCATATTTTCAAACAAATCAAGATTGATTTATTCGAATTCTTTTGTACATATATCAGTCGTACAAAAAATAGTATAAGCATCACGAACGGTAAGGTTTAGTGGTTTCAGACAATACTGGTGAGTTGGCTGCGCTCAGTCTCCAGATATTGCCATCAACCAGTAAACCATCCTTACCGTACTTGATACTTGATAAACTATTAAGTATAAGGAACAGTAAGGATAGTTCACCGATCTACGACAATGTTTGGCGATTGAGCGGAGCTCAGTCGCCAATATTGAAGGAGATCGGTAAGCTCCTTTCTGTTCGAGATGCTTATACTACTTTTTGTACGACGATTAGTAGACATTAAATAAAGCAAATTTTCGAGCATTTTTATTTTGAGCACGTTTTGTATTCTAGTTATAACAATGTTTTGAATTTATTATGGATACGTTTGTTATTATATTTATCAATGTCACGTTATTGTTAAACGCGCGTGACAATCTGTTAGAAATTATCTTTTGCTGATAAAACTATGAGTGATTCTGAGAGCGAGGAAAATACAGACATTGAACAATCCTGGGAAATACCTCTATAATACCAGATAAGTCCAAAAATCGCTATGAAAAAACATATACAACTTTCAAGAAGTGATTGGAAGAAATCAAGGAAAAGAGCTTGGACGAAAAAGTCCTGTTGGTATATTTTGTCCAAAGAAATACAAAACTGAGCCCCCTGGTAGTTTATGAGCTGAGTACTCCATGCTGAAAAGCACATTTTTTTGTACGACTCCAGACGAAATATTCTTGATTCATAAGGTAAATTAACATTGACAATAGGAGCATTAATTTAATGTTCCCATAATTTTTTAGGTAGCAATGATATTGAGCGTATCGGAGAAAGTCTTACGGATTCGTGATCAGGTCATCAACTTTAGTACCAATCCATATTTTTGCTGAAAAATTTTCAGTTTTGAAAAATCCGAATTTGTCTTACTTCCCATGGAAACGCCCCCGTAACTTCCGTAGTTATTGGAGTAGAGTTCTGTTATTTCAACGATCGTTGAATATAACAAGGATAAGTCTGAGTCTCTTCTGAGGTTAATCTGAGTGACATACACTGCGGGTCAGGGACGATGAATATATTGATTTTTGCGAAAAAGAATATGAAGGTGCAAGGTATGCTCAAAATTCTTACGGATTCGTAATCAGGACATCAACTTCAGTACCAATCCGTACTTCCGGTGAAAAATTTACAGTTCTGAAAAATCAGAATTTGTCTCACTTCCCATGAAAACGCCCTCGTATCTTCCGTAATTATTGTAGTAGAATTCTGTTATTTCCACGATCGTTAGATATACCGAGGATAAGTCTAAATCTCCTCTGGGGTTGACCTGTGTGACATACACTGCGTGCCAGGGGCGATGGATAGAACGATTTTTGCAGATTTTATAACTGTAGAACGTGATATCGAGTGATAATTATCACAGATAATGCCGTTGTTTCTTTAATTAATATTATTGAGCAGATAAACGAAGGATTCCTTTGAGATATGCTTCAATAACATAGTCGGACTTGTTCTCTCATTACGGACACTTTTTTCGATTTTGTGATGTTTTCGAAAATGAAGTTCAATACTTCCTTTAGAAAATCCATATTTTTGTACTCGGCAAATTCGACTCCAGATATTATTAAGATTCATCCCCTGTATATCTACCTATCGTGGACATTTCAGAGCTCTACTTTAGTAATTACGATAGATACGGAAGTGTTTCCATGAAGAGTGGGAAAAATCGAATTTTTCTGAACTGAAATATCCTTCAGCGAAGATGCCTATCAGTTATAAATTTGATGTCCTAATCAAGAATCAGTGAAATTTCGCTTATCCCGCCTAATATTATTTTTCGCAAATATCAGCATTTCAATCGCGCATTATACAGGGTGTTAGTGAATAAGTGCGACAAACTTCAGGGGGTGATTCTGCATTGAACAATAATGACAGTTTTTATAACTTTTGTCCGAAAATGCTTCGTTTTCCGAGATACGGAGTGTTAAGATTTTTCTTAAAAACTGACTATTTATTTATTGCTCTGCAACCGGTCGAGATATGCTAATGAAATCTAGTGAGTTTTGAGAAGTAGTTATTGCGCATTTTTTGACATGCAATCAACAATTTTATGTTCATCATTGGCGCTCATACGGTAATGATCTCAATTTTTGTTTAAAGAAAAAAATGGTACGCCACTGAGATATTTGAAATTAATTTTTGAATTCCTTGTTCAAATCTCTCCTGCCTTTTTTTCATATGAGGTGCCGTTTTTATGCAATAAAATAGAACATCTCAACGCGTATTTTTCATTTCTTCAATACATTGTCAAAAGCTATCTAATACAATAACGTTAAACCAGAACAATAACAGAAAATAACACTAATAAATGAATAGGCGCAAAGCTACAACAAATGTTCAAAATGACCTCCCTCAGACGTGATATGAGATTCAACTCTTCGCCTCATTGATTGTCGTATTCACGCAAATATTCCTGGTGTATTTCTTATTGTCTCACAGCAGGCTATAATTCGATTCCTCAGGTCTTCAACATTTTCGACGGAAGTGGAATGAACTATGACTTAAGGAAACCCCAATTGCAAAAATTTAGAGTATTTAAATCCGGATATGGAGCAGACCAATGTTCCGTACCTCCCTACCTATCCACTGATTTGGATATACTGTATCTAAGTGATTACGTACATCAATGCTAAAATGGACTGGTGCACCATCATGCATAAACCAGAAGTGTTGTCTCAGCTGTAGAGAAATTCCTTCAAGAAGAGCAGGTAACTCTTCCTGTAGGAAATTAAGGTAAGAGTCTCCTGTTAGTCGTTGTGGAAGGAAATATGGATCGGTTAAATGATCATCAAGTACCCCAAGCCATACATTTACTAAAAACTGATGCCGAAAATGAGCTTCAAAGATTCCATGTGGGTTTTCCTCAGCCCAGAGGTGATTGTTATGGAAATTTCGTATACACTATCATCCAAAATTAGCCTCGTCAGTAAACAAAACGCCATCTAAAAATCAGGAATTTGAGCGATTTGATGAAGAATCCAATGACAAAAAACTAGGCGCGGAAAAAAGTCTCTAGGTAGTAGAGCTTGCACACGTAGAATATGAAACGGATACAATTGCTGTTCTTTAAAAATTTTAAATACAATAAAGTTGCTTACATTCAGAATGTTGGCAATTTTTTGAGTACTTGTTTCAGGTGACTCCGCAATTAACTCGAGAACTGCTTCTTCTAGTTGCACAGTTCGTACTTTTCGAGGGCGCCCGCAGTCAGCCGTTTGTTTCTTAAATGTACCATTTTCGCGCAAACGTTGGTGAAGACGAGCAAATATTGTGTGATGGAGTACCCTATGTCCTGGGTACAACTCAGCATACAATCGTCGAGCTTGCCGACCATTTCCATTACTTCGACCATAGACAAATACATGTTGACAATTCCGCATTTGTATAATTTTCCATTCTTTTCGATAAAAGAAAAATTAATTACTTATTTTCATTGATGTTATACCAAACTAAAAGCTTAAAATTGAAGAAACGCTAATTTGACATTTCGTTGAAATATTCGTATTTAACAGAATGTTGACAGTAGCCTACTGCATCGCTACTAGATAATGTAATAAAGTAAAACGGCGCCCCATACGACAAAAAAAGCAAGAGAAATGTTATCACTTACATCACGCATCATCAACATATCCAATAGCACCCAATATTTCTATTTTAATTCCACGTGCATTATTTTGGTACTTTCATTTCCATTGCATACCATCGCAACTAACTCTTCATGAGCGATAAAAATGTGACAAGAGAACTCGTGTACTGTCACATCTCCTCATATGAAAGAGAAATTCAAGTGACATTTAAATTCCTCTTGAATTTAATTTAGACTTTGATGTGCATGACAGTAGAGTGCAATAGATATTTAATCGACAAACGAATGGAAAAACATTTATATTAGACAGATACCTGCGACATCATGTTGAAAAGTGCAACAGAAAAGAAATGGCATTCCGTTCATTTATTGACAATTCAACATTCACTTTATGTCAGAGTCGCAGGCCTCCAAGTGCCATTCAAACGCAACTAGCATTTTATTGTCACATTGATGTCCGCGATATCGAAGTGATATGGAAACGCACGTGACAAGAAAATGGAGTATCATTTAAATTGGACTTGGATACCTACGACATCAATGTCGACCACATTATAATGTTGAATATTGAACGTATTCAAATTGCTATTACCAACGGAAATGCACAAGACACCATGTCCAAGTCGCATAAAAATGCATGTTCCCAAAGGCGTGTTACATTCATTTCGGGTTCAAAAATGAATTCAAATTGCTATTATCAATGGAAATGCACAAGACACCATAAGTTCAAGTCGCATAGAAATGCATATCCCATTTGAATTGGTATCCCAGTGGCGTGCATTACATTTTATTTCGGGCTGAAAAATAAAATGATGGGGGAGATGATGGATAAATCCTTTTTGGTTTTGAGAAATGGCCTGACGTGCCACATACCATTTGAAAAGCTATAAAGAAGTAGTAAGTAACTACATTCCATCGGTGAAGATTGTAATCTGTTTCAGAGTGTAAATGGTGGGAAAACGAAAAATACAGTTGCCGATTAACTTGAAATTTGGCAGTTGTTCATAATTCCGGTTACAATGTATTATTTGATTTCCGTAGGAGAAAAAAAAATGGCGGCCCCAATATGGCGGACAAGTTTTGTGATTATGGTCGGATTCTTTCCAAAATTGGTATTTGGGGGTTTTCGGGGTCGGAGATTATGTATTTTTGTCAAAACCAATAAATTGAAGATGGCGGACGAGATTTGTGATTATGGTCCGATTCGATTCTAAATTGGTATATGTGGGTGTTATCGGGGTCGTAGATTATAAACTTTTCGTCAAAATTCACAAATTCAAGATGGCGACTCCAGGATACGGACGACATCTGTGATTATGGTCCGATTCTATTGAAAATTGGTATATGGGGGTATTCGGCGACGGAACTTATTTCAAAATTTCACACGTACAAGACTTAAAAGCAGAAAATAAGTATGAAATGAAAAAAAAAAATTCTACCTTTTAAAAGCGTACCAAAAAGTATAAAATAATTTCTCCTAGCCCCATACAGATTTCTAACACCATACAGATTCCTGAAACCAAAAATTCGTTCAAAACATAGTTTCAATTAGTTCTTTGGTTTGGAAGCTGAACATTAATTGAAAGATTCTGAAAATTCATATAGGGCTAATAACTGAAATTATTTTTGAACGTCCGTGCTTATGATTCATCAGTTCCTTACTTTCCTGCTGAACTATATTTCTTCACATCTAGCGGTTGTCGAATTATCAATAAAAATTAAATTTTTTCATCGAATTTTCAGCGTCTTGTATTCTTTGAGGATTATAGAAAAATGTTCTTGGATTTTATATGGAATGAAGATTCGGTACACGGAGTTGTCGGTCTTATTATAAGCTTGTCGGTTGAATAGAAAATGCCAACATACATACTTCTGACTCAATCTGTATACAGAAAAGGAAGCAAATCGCCTGTGGGTCTGTAGCAACATAACGCAAATATAGTCGATAGAAAACGCAACATACATACTTCTTGAACTGTATATGCTGAGAACCTACCTTGGTTCTATAAGAACAATATGGCGAAAAGTAGCACTGGAATTAATTGAATAGAAAACGAATACGAAAAGTTTCTAACTAATTTAATCGTTTTTCTTTTCCTAGGAAAATCAATCAATCAAACTATATTTTTGAAACAATCAGAATGATATGGTATTTCGCTTTTTTACCACTATTGCTCTAGAATTGTGATGTATCGTTTTTTCACACTTCACCGAAGGAAGGTAGTAATTTACTTCTATACAAACCTTGTCAAATAGTGTATGGCAGGCCTGGCCCCCTCTCATAACCAAAAAGGAACAGTATATAAATTGAATTATTTACTCCATCATCTCACTCATCATTTTATTTTTGAGCCCGAAATAAAATGTAATACACGCCATTGGGATACCAATTTGAATGGAACATGCATTTTTATGCGACTTGGACAAAGGGTGTCTCGTGCATTTCCATTGATAATAGCAATTTGTGTTCATTTTTGAACTCGAAATGAATGTAACGAACGCCTTTGGGAAAGCAATTTGAATGGATCATGTGTTTTTATGCGTCTTGGAATTATGGTGTCTCGTGCATTTCCATTGGTAATAGCAATTTGAATTCGTTTAATATTAAACATTATTAAATGGTCCACATTGATGTCGTGTATCCAAGTCGAATTCAAATGATACTCCATTTTTTTTGGCCACTTGTGTTTCCATTACACTCCGAAGTCGCGGACATCGATGTGACAATAAAATGCGAGTTGCATTTGTATGGCACTTGGAGGCCTGCGACTGTGATATAGAATGAATGTTGACAAAATTGACAAAAAATTCATTACTTTTCTGCTCGACTTATTAACACGATGTCGCAGGTATCGAAGTCAAGTATAAATGTTGTTTCATTCTTTTGTCGACTGTACTCTACTGCCATGCACATCAAAGTCACAATTAAATTCAAGAGAAATTTAAATGTCACTTGAATTTCTATTTTATATGAGATGTGACATTACACGAGTTCTCTTGACACTTGTATTTTTATTGCAAATCAAGTATTATTGGCGATGGTATGGAACGAAAATCAAGTACCGTAATAATGCACGTAGAATGGAAATGGAAACGTAATATGGCATTATTTGAGGCCACATTCCCTCAAGTGCCATGTTTCAAAATTGCATAAAAATATACTATATAATAAGAGGAAAACCGGCGCCTTCAATGTTCATTCGACCTAGCTATCGAAATGTCATTTCATTGGTTTTCAACATAGAGAAACTAAAAATAAAGAGAGTTGTCGAACCTGCAGTAAAAGTTGGCACCACGTTTAGACAGTGGCGACATATCTCGCAACTGGCCGAACTAAATACAGTTGGTAGAACCGAATGAGATAAGGCGGGTTTTTCAAATGTGTTACTTTTATATGATTGATATGGTATATATTTATAAGTGATCGATTTGCCATTCTTCTATTCCATATGAATGGTTGTATCATATGAAATACAGGAATGGCAAATCGATCACTAATAAAATATATACAGTAATCGATTCGTAGAATCTGTAAGTTCGTTCGTGGTTAAAATAAAATTTCAAAGTAAATCTTTATTTCATGATATCAAGAACAAAATCAAAGATCTTATAAAACAAGAATAATAAGTTGAACACTATAAAAACACATTTTATTGTATCTAGGACAAGGTACAACTACAAACAAAACAATAAAACTCCGAAAAACAACAAAATTGAAAATATTCTTCAGTCTTATCATCAAATCAACCAAAATAAAAACAAATTACATTTACAACAAACCTTCAATAATTTTGTTCATTTATTAGCACAAAGGAGAACGAGTAGGTATACTTAACAAATACTCCAGTTTGATGATACTCTTCGTACTTCCTCAAATGGTGATAGAAAATGGAAACTGATGGACGGAAATAAGTATCAGTTTGTGAAAAAATTCCTTTATTTTTAATTTGTCTATGGTTTTCAATATAATGGCTCATAGGATAATTTTGTTTAGTCTCGTTTCCCGTGTAATTTCGAATGAAAACGTTATTTCCATTTCGAATTGAAGGATATTTAATGTATTCTGCCAATTGTTGCGAATGACAGATATTCATTTATTTGGAATCTTGTACATAACATTCATAGTACTACATGTGCCATCGAAAACATATCGAACTTTTTTGTTGAACAAACAAAATCAATTCCAATTGTTATTTATAATTGAAATATCGGTTAACATAATAAACATGAATTTTTGATAATTGGATTGAAATAAATTCCCCGACAAATTGATAGACCGGATGTCTTAGCATTACTATTTCCAATAGGAAAATACAATCGAATTGTTATCAGCAATGAAATTAAACTCAACAAAAATAATATATATTCCTTTGTATTATCGCAAGTCGCATAAAAAAGAAGTGGCATTTAAATGGGGGTTTGCGGTCAAGTCGAATAAAAAGCAAAAAGGCGTGCCATACAAAATGAAAAAAAAAATATTATTTGGAAATAATTCAGAAGTATATCAAACTTCGACCCGCCCATACTATATCTAATATCGAAATGGCAAATGTACTACTCAGATAGAGGATGAGGCTATGATAGGAAAATTCCTTATGAACATTGCTGAATATTTAAAATAACAAAACTTAGTTGATATGGGAAAAAAATAGGAAGGTTGGGAAATTCGGGTATATTAGAAATTTGGCGATAAACGATTCATTTATTACCAAAGAAGAATTAGCTCAACGGTTTCACTGTCGCCTATCAAGCAGAAGGTCACAGGAACAAATGCCGGTTAGGGTAACATTTTTTTTATAAAAGATTTTTGTTAAAATCAACGGTTCGACCGATTTGGCTAATTGTTTTTGAATATTCCGAATAGTGGTAACAAGATAACGGGATAATGGGAAAACGGAATAACGGGATAATGGGTAAATGGGTTGAGGGGAAAAGGGGATAACGGGATAACAAGAAAACAGGATAACGGCATAACGGAAAAACGGGATAACGGGAAAACGGGCTAATATAAAAACGGTATAACGAGAAAATGGGATAACGGGATAACGGAAAAATGATATGACAGGAAAACAGCATAACGGAGAAACAGGATAACTGGGAAATGGGATAACGGGAAAACGGGATAACGAGAAAATGGGATAACTCGGTAACGGGATAACGGAAAAACGGGGAGCGGGCAGAGTCGAAGGCATAACCTAAATGGAACAACACAAAGAAACATGGAAGAAAAAATTCCAAGCAGACGAGAGTTTTCAGGAAAAAAATTAAGGGAATATAGAAATTTGGACAGAACAACATATTTCGGGTCAGCTTAGTCATACATAATTCACTTAGCGTCGCGTTATCCTCAGCACCTAGTAAACCCAACCTAACGTTCTAAAAATAGACACGGTAATTCAAACAAACAAAAAATATCTCCATTGCCATGTCATATATATATATATATATATATATATATATATATATATATATATAATATATAATATATATATATATAATATATATATAAATATATAATATATATATATATATATATATATATATATATATATATATATTAGTGTGACCCATTTAAAATGGAACCACCCCTGTAGAATACACATTTTTCAGTCAATCTCAAAAATGTCTTGACACAAATTTTCATAACTTTAGTTTCATTTCCAAGGCACTCTATGGTTTTTTTTCTTCGTCATAAACGGCTAAAGTTTATTAGGCAATTTTTGTTCTCAAATTTGACTACACCACTGGATTCGTAGTCGTTATAAATGAAAACCATCAAAATGTCATAGAAAAAGATTTGTTAACAACGAAGTTACAACAACTTTAATTTTGGAAACAAAGTATTTGATTATAATTTTTATTTATATTATAGACATATTTAAAATCTGACAACACTGCCAATACAAAGTAGAACACCAGTGAATTTGTACAGCGAAAATCATAGCGAAAGTCAATAGCTCATTCCGTTCTACAGTTATAACTCCTGAAAGTATGGTAATGTGAGCGATTTGTAGTGTACTAAATCACAGCCTACTATTGATTTAGTACAATACCTATGCCTAATGTATTAGTTCACCTTTCCTCAAATTATTGATACCTTCTCTAAAAGCTTGTTTCTATTGAGTTTTGCAGAATTCAAAAGAAACATTTTTTGTCCTGCTTTCTGTTTTATCATTCAATAAATAATTTTGATACTTCAAAACTTGATTCGGTTCATTTCGTTTTTATCGGCTATAGAAGACTGCATAACTTGAAAATGAATTTTTAATTTTCTGTTGATTTCGAATACACTTATAATCTGAACTTGAATAAATTATTTTAAGGGAATATAATTTACAAATCCAGTGGCGTAGTCAGATTTTTATTACAAAATCGCTTCCACCACAAATCGCTCACATTACCATACTTTCAGGAGTTATAACTGTAGAACGGAATGAGCTATTGACTTCGGATTTTCGCTGTACAAATTCATTGGTGTTCTACTTTGTATCGGCAGTATTGCCAGATTTTGAATATGTCTATAATCTAAATGAAAATTATAATCAAATACTTTGTTTCCAAAATTGAAGTTGTTGTAACTTCGTTGTAAACCAATATTTTTTTATGAAATTTCCATGGTTTCCATTTATAACGACTACAAATCCAGTGGTGTAGTCAAATTTCAAAACAAAAATTGCCTAATACGAAGAAAAAAAACCATAGAGTGCCTTGGAAATGAAATTGAAGTTATGAAAATTTGTGTCAAGATATAGTTTTTGATGCTCAATATTACAAAAAAAATTTTTTTGAGAATGATTGAAAAATGCGTATTCTACAGTAGTGGTTCCATTTTAAATGGGTCACACTGTATATATCTGACAGAAATGATTACATATATAATAATCATTTCGAATGTTATACACCAGCATTCATCGAATTTCTTCAGAAGTTGGATATCAAGTCCAAACTATTGATTAGATTATACATGTTTCGGACGTATATACATTCATCTTCAGTAATTTTAGTACACAGTTGGTAGAACACTAAAATAAATATCGTGTGCAAATTTTGGTAGGAAAATTTGAGGTTATTTACAATGTGGTGGAGAGAAAGAATTGGAAAAGTAACCTCAATTTTTCTGCCAAAATTTGTACAACACGATATTCATTTTAGTGTTATACCAACTTTGTACTTAAATTACTGAAGATGGACGTGTATACGTCCGAAACATGTATAATCTAATCTAATCAAGAGTTTGGACTTAATACCCAACTTTTGAAGAAATTAAACGTTGTGGAGACGACTTTGCGTGATTCTTTCCCAAAACTTGATTCAAATATAACAATTTTTATTGCGTATTATGATGAAAATGGGTCAGAAAACAATTTTTCATCATATCTCGTCCTTTAAATCTTCTTTCTAGAACATATAAATTAATTCTTGTCATACTTCTACAATACAACAAATAGTAAGTAAAGTTTTAGTCCTAGCTAAAATGGATCAATTGTGAATTTAACTCATTACTAACAATGTACAAGCATGATGCTTCGACCAACAGTCAATGCCTGTTATTCTACCCATGCATAATAAAATGTATTCATCCTATAATCGCGAAATAATGTTTCTCTGTCAAAAAATATTTTGTATATACTTTATAAGTCTGTTAGCATATTCCCGGAGTTATAATATTTCACTTAAAATAATTTCGAAATGAATTTATTTCAGTTCAAGTCAACAATCGAGTTGATTTTTTTGACTTATGCCGAAGGAGTTTTGTCAAGTACAGGTATCCACGTACGTTCCATATCGTTAATGTGCAGTTTTTGCCAGTAGAATGAATACGAGTGCTTTGAGTTTTATTTTTTATCACGAAGTTCTTCATTTCATTCTACCATGTGGTCGCTATTGGATTTCAGATTTTGTCAAATATAAGCCAATGTCTAACTGACCATTGTTAAGATTGAAGTATTGACGTTTAGAATTCAAATCGTTTCATTTGTAAAATTCATATTCACATTCGAATACCTATCATACATTTCAAAGAACTCCTCATCGAAAGAGGAAGATTTCGAAGTCCAATTCTTCAATAAATCCACAAACTCTTATATTTTCCTTGTCTCGGCGTTTGACGTAATCGTGGCGATCCCATTTATAATTAATATCGTTATCATTTTTCCAGGATATGGAATGTGGGTATGATGTTACATGCCTACAAGGACGAACAGCCTTGCTTCCAGGTGGACGTGATAAAGATGGATGTCCTATATTATTGCTAACAGTACCAGCTGAATCTACGCCGATAGATGCTGTTCCGGCACTTCAGTACTTACTTTCTCTATTCAGGTGGGTATTCATTTGATTTGTAGAAGAGAAACTCCTGCATCGGCTACATCACACGAATTAATCCTTGAGGCGATAATTACTTCTTAAATATCAGCTACGTGGTCTTTGAATTTGCATATTTCTTTCTCTAGGCTCGGTTTGTTATTTTCTGTTTATATCAATAAACGTTAGATGTACAACATTTTTGTTCCAACTTTCGTGTATGTTTTATGCGTTGATCAGTGGTGTACTGAACAGCCTACCACAAAGTAGCATGAAAGGCACGACTTTGCAACTAGTTATCACAAATCGAAAGAAATCATTTAAGTAGATATTAATACACAATAATTGTTTTTTTTTCATGAAAAACATGTTGATTGGATAATATTTTCCTAGATAATTCAATCAGAAATGGATGTGATAATGATACTCCAACATAAAGTTCAACAAATTGAGAGTACTCATCTTCAGTTTTTCGCAAAAATTATTTCAGACCTTAACTTTCATCTCAGTGGAGTATTATGAATTTGTGGTTGGGTTTGTTTGTCAGTTGATCTGTCAAAACAATTATATGCAAGAAAGTATGGTAACATATCAGTGAATCCACGACATCGATTCGATCGAATAGTGGAGTTATCGGTCTCATTCTGACTCACCCATAGTATGTTTCCGATTCTCCCAACATTAAAAAATGTTCAGGAGGTTGATACATATTCCGATATGTTGTATGAAATTAGCATCATGCGATTATTGCACATAGGAAATTATGTCTCTACCAAGGACATATCTTCAGTTTTTCTCATTATCCCAGAAACCTCCACTTTTAGGCACATGGAATATTATGACTTTTAGGTTCAGTATCGATGAGCCGAACTGATATCAAACGCTCACTTGTCCATTCACTTGTCCCAATAAAATATGAAGGAACATATGACCGCATACCATCGTAACTACGCCCCTGGTTTACGAAAATAAAAAATTATAATTTTGAATCAGGTCGTTGATAAACCTTGATTAGTGTACCAAGTTTAAAATTTTTTCCTTCAGGAATTTTGGAGAAAACAAATTAATCTTAATTTTTTTCGTACTTTCGACACCCTGTATCTCATAGGGGATACATTTTAGGACATACCTTGATAGTTGCTTTTCACCTCCAAATGAGGTGAGGAATCT
This sequence comes from Gonioctena quinquepunctata, assembly GCA_018342105.1. Taxonomy (NCBI): domain Eukaryota; kingdom Metazoa; phylum Arthropoda; class Insecta; order Coleoptera; family Chrysomelidae; genus Gonioctena; species Gonioctena quinquepunctata. The sequence continues at coordinate 1,141,372 of JAFIRS010000098.1, read as the reverse complement.
GAAGTCAGAGTTTGTCGGTCTTATTCTGACTCACCCTGTATATTTACAGTGAGTCTGCTTAAGTTGGCTACATATGGAAAACTTTTTTGTTACTAATTTTACGAAAAAAAGTTATTCTATATAAAGAGTTCTGCATGGTCTGAAAGCCAAGATGCAACCATTAGATATCAAATTCTATCAATGTTATACGAGGTATGTAGAAAAATATGAATTTTACTCAAGAGTAAAGTAACTTTATATTTCACAATGTCGAAAATTGTAATTGTGAAAACATGTTCGGAATTGAAAATCACGTTCAAATATGCAGTTGCCTTAATTTATAGTATTTTTTTTCATTTCTCGAAAGATCTCTACAATAACAACGAAAATTTAACTGTAATTATCGTACATGTAATCTAGGATGCTCTGACAAGAAATGTCAGACAGTAGAATGTTTGACAGTGACATTCATACCATCAGTTGTATTTAGCGAAATTTGGTAGAAAGTATTATACAATTTGGTAGAAATGCCAGCAACATTAAGTACTGAAGATAAAATTGAAATTGTGATAATTGTGGGTGACAATTATGAAACTTATCGTGAAGCTGCAGACATTTTTAATAACGGACATCCAGAGAAAAATCTTCACTATGTCACAGTCAGGAAATTATTACCAAAATTTAAGACTTCTGGAGATGTAAAAAATTAATTTAGCAACAAACGCCAACAACGGATTGCCAATGATGACATGGAATTTGAAGTAATGATTTCAGCAATCGATCATCCTGAAATATCCTTGCGAGAAAAGGCAGCTTCGATGCAAAATCCTATTAACAAAGATACGGTTTAATTTACATACAAGCCCCGATTTATTCATACGTTAAGACCAGGAGATCATGATAGGCGATTTGAATTATGTTGTAATATCCAAGGAATGTTACAAGATAACCCATTCATGGCAGGACATATTCTTTTTTCGGATGAATCAACATTTACATCAAATGGAGCAGTCTCTAGCCAAAACTGCCGTTGGTGGAGTGATACTAATCTGAATCCTACCATCAAAACTCGAGACCAGTATGCATTCAAAACATATGTGTGGTGTGGAATTTACCGAAATAAAATAATTGGACCTTTTTTTTTCATGAATCTTTGAATGGGGACCGTTATTTGCTCTTTTTAGAGAATTAATTAAACGATTTTCTTATAATGTTCCCCTCCTTCAACGTCAACAAATATGGTTTCAACAGGATGGTGCCCCATGCCACATTAGGTTAGATATAAGGCAATACCTTGAAAATTGTTTTAATGGAAGAGTTATTTATCGGTTTTCTGAAATTTTTTGGCTTCCTCGGTCTCCCGATTTGACGCCACTCGATTTTTTCTTGTGGGGTTACCTAAAGGAAATGGTGTATCTTCAAAGGCCATTTACAGATGTTGCTCATTTGGAAAGAGTCATTACAGAATGCGTTCAGAGTATTACTCCGGCTAAGGGCATTGAAAAACTTTCGTGATAGAACAATTACCTGTATTGAAAGAGGCGTATATGTTGAGGCATTAGTGAATTGGGGGAGCTAATAATGTTCGTTAAATTATTACTACAAAATGAATTATTATGGTATTATTAATTTAAATGCATCGCTGAATGTTACAAGACAGACATTAACTAATTAAAAGGTTATCAACTGTTCAATGTTCATTAGATTTTTAATAAATTTTGTTATGTGAAAATTTGCTCATTAATTTCTAAACGGAACGGAAAGGTTAACATGTTTGTAATAAATAAAAATGATAATTTGAGAAAAATTTGTGAAAAAGAATTTTTTCAATTAGAAGGATGTAATTACATATTGAAAAATAGTTTTGACTTCCGAACAACTTTTCATGTTAACAATTTTCGATATTGTGAAATATAAAGTTACTTTACTCTTGAGTAAAATTACTATTTTTTTACATACCTCGTATAAAATTGATAGAATTCGATATCTGATGGTTGCATCTTGGCTTTCAGACCATGCAGAACTTTTTATAAGGAATAACTTTTTTTGTAAAATTAATAATAAAAAAGTTTCCCATATGTAGCCAACTTAAGCAGACTCACTGTATATATATATACAGTGAGTATATATATATATATATATATATATATATATAAATATATATATATATATATATATATATATATATTATTATAAAAACTTGTAAAAGTCAACAGTTAACATAAATCTAGTAAGAATTCAAGAATATCAGTGCTGAGAATTGGAAAACCGCAATCGATCATATAAGAAACTTGGTATACTATACCCGCAGAATATTTCAAGTTTACAGGAAATTATAATTGATATACATTATAGGGACTCTAAATCTGATGGTGATAGTGAATAGTATAATTCAATATTTGAAACATACACCTTAAGGAAATATATATTCATTACTTAAGCTTCAATTTTCAACGTCAAACCACAGTTTATAGCTAAAGAAACAGTTAGCTCACTTGGCGTCGGCACTTTGATCTTTATGTTCCCGTTTGTACACTGTGCAACTCTGATTTTTATCCCTCGCGCATACCGCGTGTTACTGTGTTACTAAAACTGACATTTTTCGTATACTTCGAAGAGCGATAATCGCGTACAGTCTTCTGCGCATCCTGAATTCTTTCCCTGGAGTGGATGTTACCTTGGAACATGCATTTGGGCCAAGTGAGCTAACTGCTTCTTTAGCTATAAACTGTGGTCAAACAGTCTTTGAGCCAGGCAGACGTACAGAAGGTTGCGTGAGAGATCTTATAAGTGTCCAGTTTTTCTAATTTTATGTTAAGAAGTTCAAGTTCAAATTATGCAATAGTCCAACCCTAACAAGTTAAATTTAATAGTGTGTCGCCAAATTCAGTCTTGTCGAGTAGGGTCTACTACAGCTGTAAAATAGAATTATCAACCTATGATTCACATTTAGCGATTCTACATTACTAATTTGAATTTGAAACTTCTATATTCTGCAACAGTATGAATATGTTGAAATTATGAAATTGATAACAGTAATTAGAGTACAAAACAACAAAAATTCAGATATTAAAACCCATTTCTGAATGTAGAATAAATAAATGGTCCAATTTACATTCTATATTTAAACAAAATTATTGTTCTGATGATACGCTTCATACTGTTGAAAATTACATTGCTCGTAATTTGAATAACAAGATATTTTTTACGCGATATTTTAGACTCGGCCAGTATCACGTCAAATCCTACTAGATGAACTGAACTATCTAGGAGTAAGAGGAACTAATAACCTACTCAAATCCTATCTTAAAAACACAATCAAAAGTGGGAGTGGAAGATTCAAAAAGTGAATGTTCTTTGGAATTTGTTATACCACAATAGATAGTCCTAGGGCCAATTCAATGTTCAATTTATATAAATAGTTCGACTCATTTACTGAGAAGGCAATGTGATCTGCTAGGCTGATGACAAAATTCCATTAAATGATATCTGGAAGGGGAAGGGATTTATTCAACACAATGTCGATAAATCTTACTGCATGTGTGTTACTTGATCATCGGCTATGGATGGAATACTTTTGAAATACATAAAATTAGAGCAAGTACAAAAATAAAATACTTAGGAGTCCACTTCAGTCACACAATAGGTTGGAACCACATCATATTGAATGTTACTACTAAACTAAGGAAACAATTTTATAAATTCAATTTAATTGAATTATGGTCTGATCATTTGGAGTGCAGCTTTCCACAGTATTGGGATGCCACTAAAAGTAGCACAAAAAAGAACATGGAAAATAATATTTGAATACACTCAAGTTGATTTTGATTCAATGAAATGACATCACTAAACATGGAGTAATAATACAGTGCTTTCGTAAATTGATGAATAAATTCTCATAAAAATCTAGGAATAACTTGATTTTTAGCTGCGCCTTTTTCAATGTGAATCATACATACAGGGTGATTCATGTAAGTGGTATGAAGTTATTGATATTTTCTCAAGGGAAATCGCCTTTTTTGTTACATAATGTGAAAGTTTTTTTTTTGACATACGATACGGTAATAAGTTCATTAGATGAAAAAAAAATAAGAAAAACTATATTGCAATTACAAGATACTAAATTCAATAGCAATGATTATTTTGAAAATCAGCTATAGTAACCTTAGCGATTGATGTTTTTCTTTTATTACTGTCAAATAAAAACTTCCACACAACTTCTCCTTTGAATTTCAACGCTTTGGGCCTTTGAAGACAAAGTATTCCTCTGTATGAATTCAGTTAGCCAGTCACTAGTAGGTCTTCCAACTTTGGAGGGAGTTGCCTTTTCTTTTTGTTCAACATACTCCTAGTCAAATCTAAAATCTCCAGCCTAGATAGGCCAAATCCGTGCTTTTCCATTTCCATTAAGCTTTGAGCAAATATGAGGGAAAGAAGATAATGTAATGTCATCATCTAGGTTTCATCTTTTCAATCAATGCCCCTCTTCAAAACAGGGGCAAGTGCATAACATCCTGCACTTTTCCCACTGTTGATTAGCGCACTTGACCTGAGTTCCCCTTTTTTGGGGTAAGTGCAGAGTATGGCCTAACTCGGGCAAAATGAAAAATAGTATGTACTTACCATAAGAAATATAAAAAAATGGTGAATTGTGGTCGATGAGTTCGGATGAACCCACTTTTCTCCAACTTGACATGCGAGAGTAAACCATAAAGTCACTTTGAAACCTCCTCTCTACTGACGTGACCTACACTGGAGCGCCCTAGCAGACAGGTTTCAAAGGTTATATGATTAGAAACAGAACACACATATGGCAGCTATCAAACACACACATATGGCTTAATCAAATTCGGCAGGGCAGGAGGGGGACTATTCTGCACTTACCCCGGAAACCACTCGCCCCACCTCACCTTACCTAAACGGAAAATAATTTAAATTATTTGCATGATCGGATTAGGAGACATGATGTGTACCCAGAAGCAGTTGCATTGTTCAAAGCAAGTCATCCTGATTGGCAAAGTATGGTGAGCCATATTCAGTCTGAATACCACAAATTTGGGCATGCTCTCATTCTTCCTAAATCTGGTCGACCCTCACCATCAGAAGACGATCAGCTTGTTTGTAAGAAAATCATCACTCCACACATAACCGATTAGCTTATGATTTCAATATCTACAAAACTCTTATGAGGTATGACTTGTACAAGAGCTGTCTGAAGACTACTTTGATAGGCGAAATCAATTCTGCGAGCAAATGAAATAATGTTCAAAATTTCGTAAAAAACATATTGTTTTCTGACAAGGCTACTTTTGTTTTGAACGGCCATGTCAATAGGCTGAACGGCCGTTATTGGCCAACCGAGAATCTCTGATGGATGATGGGGTATCAAACCTAGAATTCCCAGAAAGAGAAGAACGTCTTATGATGATTAGTTTTCGGAAGTAATCTAGGTGCCTATTTCGTTAACGTGAACTTAACTGGTCCAAGATATTTGGATTTTTCGAGACGACCTTGTTCTGACAAATATCTTTTTTTCAACGAGATGGTGCACCTCCCCATTATGCAGCACATGTCCGCGCAGATAAGGTATACCTAAATCGTTGGATAAGGAATCGATTGAGTGGCCAGCTAGATCTACAGATTGGACATCACTAGATTACTTTTCATAGATATACACAAAACACAAAATATACCTTACTAGGCAGGAGAATTGAGAAGATTTGAAAGCAGGAATTCGTCACAATATACGACATATTTTTACCTTCTGGACTTATTAACAATGTTCTACTGCCAGGCAGCTAACGGTGCAAAATTTGCACATTTAATTCAGTTCATTTTGGAATAACTATTGTCAATAAATTTAGTGTTTCGAAATTACGGAATCATTATTCTTGATTTCATTTATCCAACCTATACTCACGCTAACGTAATTATTGCTGTTAAACAAGGGGTTGCCATTAAACAAGGGGTTGCCATTGAACAAATATTCATGACACAAATCGCCCTGTATGTATGAACTACATAAAAAAATAGTTTTTTAACGAATTGACCAGAGTCATTTTGAAAGTAAAAATCCGAATTATCAAATTGAATTTTTTCTATCTCTCTGTATTTATTGAACTTTACTGCCTCTTTTGCGCACTTGTCCAGCCCTTCTTCTATTGCAAACCCCACAATTAGCGGCTTCGTCTATTGGGTGCAGGAGTCTTGCTCTATGCAAGTTTATACGGCAATGTAACCTATATTTTCAGTGATTGCACGTTCTCATAATAGCTATGTATGTATTCTGTGTAACTTTGTTACTTACTCTATACGCCATCTCAGGAGCAGCACTGTTAATTTGGAAGCAACAGTGAATCGTTGGGTCTTGTCGATCTTGTACAATCCAGAAATATTTGTTTTATACTGGTCCAAAAATATATAAGTTACAACCGAGTTTTAAAAATAGCAACCACCTCAAAGTTAAAATAATTCCAACAACCTGGCCGCTTCAGGAATATATTACTAAATACAACACTTGGTAAACACCTATGATCCTATAGAATTATTGCAAAATATATATCCTCCATCCAAAATTATCATTCGATAAGATTTAAAGAATTAAATGAGATATTATGCTGAATAATATATCAATGAGATATAACTATATACATAGAAATCCTAGTTGAGCATCTCATACGCGGTGGTCGTATCCATAACACATTGCATATTGTGCACCATGATAATGAAATTACACGTCAATCTTGAAATATGCACGAACAATAATCACATGTGATATCGAACAGCTTATCTCGTAAAAATGTAATTTATGTTGCTTTGTTTGCATTGTTCAATAAGAGTAAATATTTAGTAAGGCAAATTCACAGTATTGTAAATATCTTTTACTGAAGATATTACTTGTAGTGTTTTTGACTGCATTTATATATGAACAAACTGTAATTCTTCAATATAGAACTCATACTTTCCATCACAAGTCTATCAATATAAATTGAACATAATGTGTATACAAATTTTCAAAAATTATAAATTGACATAAACAACGTTTCACAAACTAGAGAAAGAACGCATTCGGTAAAAAGAAATTCACGTAGTTCATTCAAGTGAAAATATCATTAGATGTTCGTTTGTTGAATATTGGATTTATTTGGAATAAGCAATGATTTATAATTTATTGAAGAATTTGCCGGTAAGCTGGGTATACGTTTTTCCTTCGGCAATTCTTGTAATTGTATGAATTCCTTATGTGCATTAGCAATAAATCCCATCTCACAATGATCAACCTGTGTCGTTTCGAAACTGGCTTATAAAATATTCCTTTGGTGTTGTCTGTCCAACTTTAATCGTGTGTGGGAAAAATGTATATATATATATATATATATATATATATATATATATATATATTTCATACATATAAATGATAGGACGTTCGTTTGTTTATGTTCCTGTTTTTTTAAAACCTATTTATTGCATTATTCCTCCTTGGATTTCGTGCCTACGTCTACCTGAAATTTTCTAACAATTTTTCGTAAAGTTGGAAACTTTTGGGTAATATTGAAATGTACTAATATATTGAAGAAGGTACTTCTTATGGAGAGACATATATTTCAGAAAACTTTTGGCTTTCAACTTCTCCATTGCATATGAAAAAAAAAAGCCTCGACCAGTTAGGAAGGTAGATTTCACAATGTATTCATTGATTCTGAAATTATCATTAATCAAGTTGATATTTTCCATTGAAAAACAGCATTTCTATTTCAAAGTAATCCTTGAATTGAACGATCAAAAGTTGTATCTTTCATCCCTCTAGGCCAACCTAATATTTCTATGTAATTTAACTCGAATCGAAAGAAAAAGTATAACAAACTCATTTTCATTCGATTCGATTTAACTCATCTTCTGAACAAAAGCACACATGGATCTAGACTACTTGGGTTTTAATCTCTATATTAACGTTCAGGCCTAATATATATTGTTCGTTTTTCTATAATATTCAATTCAAGAAAGAGAAACAATGATGAGTTATGTGTGTCAAATAAAGAAAATACATTGTCGAATGGCATCTAAATAACATGAACAGAAATTATCAATTCATTGAAAATATCGATGGTAATTTACAGCGATTTTCTGTTGAGAAACACTTTCTGACTGAAAGTTGTGAAACGACCAATAGTTTGCCACTATTTATATAAAAATAAAAGATTGTTTTTTTCAATTTTTCATCAGCCGCCATTTCGAAAGTGCCTAACCAATTAGGGCCATCTTTGAACGCTAATTTGTACAATTATGTTTAACTCTTTCACTGCGAAAATGATTTTTAAATATTACTTCACATGCGCAGTATTTTAGGTTGTGCGTATATATACGTCTAGAGCAGTGTGGGCCAATTCATCGGGTATTCAAAGGAAACAAATTATATATATATTTTGGATTGACGTTTATATTAACTGGAAAAAACATACATGGCATGGCAACACTTCACGGACAAGTTCGTAAAAGTTGCAATTTTGAAAATTTTTTAAGTTCCTAAAGTTGCCATACTTGATCGATTATTGATATTTTTTTATTTTGATGGCAGAAATAAAATGCTTGTATATAAAACATTCTTTGGAAAACTTGTACAAAAAAATATTGTTGTAGCCCTTTTGCCTTTTTTAGGGACTGGCTGTACTCTTGCAATTTTCCAATTGGACGGAAATACCCCCAAATTGTAAGAGTGGTTGAACAACTTGCAAAGAACAGGTGTTAGTTCGGGGGCACATTTCTTGAAAACAATCGGCGGGATTCCGTCAGATCCACAGGCTTTGTTGGTGTTGAGACCCAGCAAAATCTTTCTGATAGTACGTTGGCGAAAGGTGATCTCGGGCATGTGACTGTCAATAGGTGTAATGTTCGGGGGTTGTTTTCCCGATGAATCCAGAGTGGAGTTTCCAGCAAATAGGTGCGCAAAGATATTGGCTTTTTCCTGGGCAGTCGTTGCTAGTGTTCCATCTTCTTTGGTTAGAGGAGGAAATGAGCTGGAAGTGAAGTTTCTTCCCACAGCTTTGGCGAAAGACCAAAATGAACGGGATCCGTTAGGACATTCAGCAAGTTTTGATCTTATTTTGGCATTGTGGGCATCTTTTGAGCATTCTATTGTCTCTTTGCATATGCCTCTAGCCTCGACATATGCTGCTCTGGTCTCAGGGCCCGGATTTTTTAGCCATCGATGGTACGCTGCCTGTTTGGAAGCCACAGCTCTAGAGCAGTTTCTGTTAAACCAGGTCTTATCGGATGATGTTCTTCTTTCGGTATTCGGTATGTAGGTTTGCATCCCCAACATGATGATTTCAGAAATTGTCTCAGCACATCGTGTTGGATCTACTGAAGAGAAACAAACTCTCTTCCATGGAAACGCTGAGAAAAACATACGAAGACCTTCCCAGTCGGCCGAATTGTAATGCCACATGAGACGGGGTGGTATTGTGCAGCTCGATGGTAAATGGAAGAGCATGTTGTGGAGATGAGGGTGTGATCAGAGTTTCCAAGTGGGGCACAAACTTCTATTCTATACGGGTCAGGATTGGTGGTGAGGAAAAGATCTAGTGTATTGGCAGACTGGTTGTTGACATCAGGGATGCGGGTTGGTAGCTCGACCAGTTGTTCTAGACCATGAGTGATGGCGAAGGCCTCGGCTTGACGACCCGCATCATCTGTTTTGTTAGAGAATTTGAGCCAGGCAGCGTTATGTACATTAAAGTCTTCCATGATTATGGTTTCAGCTGTTGGATGGTTCTCCTGAATGTAGTCCAGTTTGAGTGATAAAAACTCAAAGAGGTCGTTATATGAAGGTTCATTAGGTGAAAGGTAAAGGCAGCAGAGGAACTTAGTCAGTTTGGTATCAGATAGCTTGAATCACATCACATCAAAGTCTTTCGGTTCCAAACTCTCTTCACGCTGGCATGAAAGGTTAGCCTTAGCGTAAAGGCAGACTCCACCTTTGAACCTGAATCGAGAATGGAGTTCGTAACCAGGACAAAGCATATGGACCTTGTTGGTGGACGAGTTTACTTGTGTTTCTGTTAGAGCCAGAATATCCGGTTTTTTCGTCTGTAGGTGATGGTGGACGTCATTGATGTTCTTGTTGAGTCCGCGGATGTTGCAAAAATTAATCTTTAATGTTGAGTCCCCTCGAGTACCTCTCGCCCGGAAATCCGAATGGAGAGGTATTTTGCTTCCGGAGTGTTTTACTCTAGGAGACTTCATCAGTTGAGTTGGCCTGAAATTTTGGTCTCCTGAATTTCTTTGAATCAGCTAACAGTTTTCGAAAAAATTACTGGTAAACTAAAATACTCAGTGGGCTATGACATTTTACCTTGTTTCCCCCTTTGACGCTTTTGACGTTCAAATTTTTACAGCAATTCGATTCACTTGTAAGTGTGACGTTTGTGTTTCATGGTTCAGTGAAAATAGTTTATATCCATACCATGTTCAACGTGTTCAAGGATTGCTTGCAGGGGATTTCCCACGACGCTTGCAGTTCTCCAGCTGGTTACTTAGAAAGTGCGAAAGAAATCCGAATTTTTTATCCCGCATCCTTTTTACTGACTGGACTAAATTTAGCCGCGATGAAATAGTAAATTTCCACAATATTCATGTCTGGGCTGTAGAAAACCCGTACAAGATCAGAAATTAAACGTCATCTTGTGCAGTTTAGCCTAAATGTATTGGCCGGAATAATGGAAAATGAAATAATTGGACCATTTTTCCCCGAGAATTTCGAATGGCGAAACATACTTACACTTTTTGCAAAACAATGTAGAAGGTTTTCTATACTCTGTGCCCTTAAGCATTCGTCAGCGTCTATGATTTATGCACGATGGTGCTCCACCTCATTTTTGTTTAACTGTGCGCAATTATTTAAACTTACGGTTTCCGAATCGCTGGATTGGCAGAGCAGGTACAATTCCTTGGCCTTCTCGCTCACCAGATTGCAACCCGCTGGACTTTTTTTTCTGGAAATATTTGAAGAGCCTAGGTTATGATGCAGGACCAGTGCGTTCCATTGAAGTACTTTGTCAACAGATCATTGATGGCTTTGACCACATAAGAAATACTCCTGGAATTTTAGAACGCGTACGTCAGTATATGCGAAGAAGGATGGAGGGCTATATTGTAGCAAGAGGTGGGCATTTCGAGCACTTACTTCAACAAGCTTATGGTTGCAGTAGATTTAATTTTCTGTTTTTACCGTTAAATAAATCATTTTCAACAATTTGGTGAGAAAAGTTCATTATTTATAAAAAAAAATCTACATACATTTGTTGAAATCAAACCGTTTTCTGGGCTTGATGTGATTGAAATAAAAATGTCAAATACAAATTCTGAAAGGAATCACAAAATTCGGCAGTCAGTTCGGAGTCGCCTTGGATTCTGAAAAAATAATCATAATCTCTGACCCAAAAAACCCTGAGATTCCAATTTTGAATAGAATCGGACCATAAATCATAACATTTGTCTGCTAACTTGTAATCCTGAATTTTGACCAGTCGCCATCTTGAACTCATGAATTGTGGCAAAAAAAATAATAATCTCCCGATTCCCACATACCAATTTTTAACCGACGAAACCAAAAAGATTTATATGAATTTTTTATCTAAAATTTCCATAAATCGTTCCTCAACGACAACCACCGTCCTAACATGGCAACAGCGCATTTCTGCAAAGACGATTTTTTTGCAAAATTCACTTCTAATCATACCCATATCAGATTTTCAGTAATCCGAAGTAACCAACTTGGCAACAACGCATTTCTGCAAAACCAAAATTGTATCATTAGAATTGGTGAAGAGTATACAAACGCGAATGTATTTTTGTTTTGATAAAGTTCTACAATTTTTTTATCGCTACAGAAAATTTCCCAAGATTGGATATTCCGAAGATTTAACTAGACTAATATTGCAGATTAGATATATAAATGACATTATCAGCAAGTGTATCCAAATACAGTCCTATCTAACTTTTATTTTCGATGCGTATAAATACGTCTAGAGCAGTTAAGCGGCTAGCGTATATATACGTCAAGAGCAGTGAAAGGGTTAATCGCTTGCTGATGGCTACAGAATTCAATTTTTCGGTGCACTGGGCAAATGGAAGAATGTGCAATGAACACTTATTGCTCACTCCTTTCAACAACGTCATATCCCAAAGATCCTGATAGTTCAGGAGAGTGATTTCAAAGTTCAAAAGTAGAACAAGATGTATTCAAAAATAAATATTAATCCACCGATTGAACTTTTTTTTTAAGCAAAAGATCTTTTTAGTTGAGTCCTGACGTTTTTTCGGTGTCTTAGGAAAAAAAGTATAGAAAGTCCAAATTTTAAATAGCTCCTTTTGATTTATGGAGGTCTTGTTAAAAATGTCATTGATGGTTCTTGTAGTATGTCAAAATATGTCATTACTTTTGAAACCGTACAACGACACACTAGCTTGTACTTGCCTCAGGATATTTGCGGCTAAGCTACAGTGAAGATGGGGAGCTTCATTAAGAAGTCACTGACATTATTGAGCTATAAATGGACGCCAGGTAAATCTATTCCCCTCCAAATATCCAATAATAGTCTGTTTCTAACCTCAATTCACCAAGGGATTGAAACTCATCTGTATCATAAGTACACATTAACAAAAAAAAAAGAACAGTTGAATCTAAGTAAAATATCAAATACTTCAAGTTTTCAAGCACAACAATAGCATTCGAGCATCTAATATCAATCAACTCAAACGTATTTGAATTTCAACTACCAAATATCAATTATCGAAATATCAAATATCATCAAATATCAAGATATCAAACTTCCAAGTATCAAAATGGCAAAGTATCAAATACCAAGTATCGAACTATCAAATACCAAAACATCTAGTAACAAAATATACGGGTCGACTAGAGAACTCCTTTTTGGTTTCGTCGGTTAAAAATAGCAAGTATCAAGTATCAAAATATCAAAGTGTCAAACAGTAGACACAATACAAAATTCAAATATTTGCCAGCCAAACTCATCATATTCATACTTATATACTAGGAGCTTGGCAATACCAATCCACCTAACCGCAGCAATAATAAACAAAAATAGAGGGCCCAATAACATATGCCCCATACCGTAGGAGGGATAATATATATATATATATATATATATATATATATATATATATATATATATATATATTGTTATGTTATGTTATGTTATGTTATGCCAGTTGTAAATTTTAAAAGACTAAAAACCCACAAAAAGAATAATTACTAGATGGTTAATGGTTTCAAGAGTTTGTTTGTGAATAACTTTCGGAATTCTATGTATATTGTGAGCCTAGGTAGAATATGGATAGATAAAAATGTCAAAATACTATAAAACAATCAATTTCATACACTGTCAAAATTATTATAATCCATAATTGCTCAAAAGACAATAAAAAGTCTAAATTTACAAAATTTGGTAAACAAAACCAATATTACCTTAATGATAACATATCCACGGATCCAAATGCTGATTTCCGCATCTATATAGTTCCTGATTCATGGTATTGCAGTCCTGACAGCGATTGGAGAGAGGAGACATGGTATAATTAGAACACCAACAGTTCCAACCAGGTATAAAACTTTAATAGTGCTCTTCCGGTCCTGAACTATTTCACAATAACGAATTTCACATTCGAAGAACTCTATGTCACTCTATATTGAACAATAACAGAAAATTTCACTCTCACGGAAAAAGTGAGGTTCTGTTTATCTATCCATGATCTGATTTATTATTTTTATCCGTGAATATTTGTTTGATTCACCCTAGTATAAGTTATTTCTCGTAGGCCAGGTATTATTAAGTCTTCCTGAATAAAGGAGATAATTGCTTTTTGATATTTTGTTGTTTTGTTTTTTCACAATGATCAATAACATACCAAATACCATTCAATAAACTGAAGTTAGCCAGCAGTGGCAGTGTCTCTATTGCTTTGAACCGGCCACCTTGAGATAAGGGCGTACCAACTGTTGCTTAGCCGTGGTGAGGAAAATGATAATTGTTGGTAGCGTGACGAGAGAACAGTGACGTTCGCTATATATATATATATATATATATATATATATATATATATATATATATATATATATATATATATATATATATAAATATATATATATATATATATATATATATATATATATATATATATATATATATATATATATATATATATATATATATATATATATATATATATATATATATATATAAATTTAGAAATAACGACTGAAAATTGGTATGAACAGTGGGGAATAACGGGGATCTTCAGTCAGCACAAGTGTTGAACTATGAAAAACTCTTTAATACGTTGGACCGAGCTTTCGTTTCAATTTTAAAACTTCTTCAGGGTCCTAAAATATGTAAATTACATTATTGAGAAAAAAAATACTTAAAATGAAGGAAGTATTCTGAGTGGTTGATTAATGAACATTAACTTAAAAAAAAACGTAAAATATGTAAATATTTGTCGGAATGGTGTTATATCTTTGACGTTTCGAGTGACATTGAAGGATTTGAAATGACAACCTATGATTAATCGTCAGGAAAATATAAAAAAATGTAGTGGGTGTGTTAATTTTTTAATTATATTCTTTGAGAATCATCAGTTTCAATCCATTTGTAAAAGATAACTGTAGATTTTGCTAAGATTTTCGATATCTGTTTTTTTGTTCATATTTCGATTGGATTTAATCATTTCAATCATTTCAAGAAATAATCTTTTAGATATTTTTTTTTCTGAATGTAAAACTTCCTCGAATGATATTTTATGGCCTGTTTCGATAGCATGTTAGCTAATGCACATGATTTTTTGCTGAGTCTTATGTCACTTCTGTGAGAGATAATACGATTATTTAAAGTTCTTGAACTTGTACCAATATATTTCAAATCACAGTTGTTACATGGTATGCTGTAGACAACATTTGATTTCTTCAAATCCGGTGTGGGATCTCTCAACCTCGTATTTAAATTTCCAATAGTCTTGATATTTTTTTGTGAAATTTTTATGTTACTTTCATTGTTGAATGATTTGATTATATTTGATGATAGAATTCCTATATTAGGAATTGAAAAATAAATTATCCTTTCATTGTTTTATTAACACCATTCCGACAAATATTTACATATTTTACGTTTTTTTTAAGTTAATGTTCATTAATCAACCACTCAGATTACTGTAAGTATTTTTTTCCTCAATAATGTAATTTACATATTTTAGGACCCTGAAGAAGTTAGTTTCAAAATTGAAACGAAAGCTCGGTCCAACGTATTAAAGAGTTTTTCATAGTTCAACACTTGTGCTGACTGAAGATCCCAGTTATTCCCCACTGTTTATATATATATATATATATATATATATATATATATATATATATATATATAGCATGTACAACAACGCAAGTGAACACAACAACGATTAGAGCTAGAGCATAAAACAACAATAATACGCAATAAATGTAGTGCCTACAGGCTAGAGTAGGCAATAGTGCATGGGTGATAATATCTTGGTTAAAACTCACTCACAACAAGTAAGTATAAATAAGCAGAGCAAATTATAAACAACATTTCGAAATCAACTATCAACTTGCGTGATCCAGTTCAAAGATGAAACCCCTTGATGTGTTTCATTTTAATGAGGCACCATCCGTCCATCGTCTTGCAAATCATGGTAACCATGCCCTTGTGGAATGACCCTACAGACGGAGGAACTGCATGCTTCCATCATTCGGGATTGATCACCCTGTAGACACAACCCTGTACACAAGTACTCAAATGGACCATTGGCCTTCCTCAAGAAGTATTTGGAAAACCAAAACCAGGAACCAAGTTCCAAAACCATGAACCAAAATCCAAGTCCATAAACCATGTCCAGAATCCCGGAACCCCATGGGACAATTTGCCATCCTCAATCAGTTTGTGGAAAACCAAACCCAAAATTCTAAGAGTCCAATAAGTCCAAATGCTCCACGAATAAAAAGGTCCAAGACAAACAAAAAAACGGAAAAACCCTATGGAAGGAAACACCAAATTAGAATTTCCCTTCTCATAGAATGACATAAAAAAAGGAAATGCAGAAAACCGAAATAATAAGCTCTATAGCACCCATAAGAATCACAACAGTATATGATTCAAGATATCAACTCTCCCAGATTATTATTCGGTAAACCAAATCACCCTGTACACGAATAAAAATTTACTAAATTGATATCTCCAACTCTTAAACACCAAGAGCATTTTATAATGATCCTGGTGGAACTCCTTACGCGTGAACATTTTCCTAAAATGAAATGAAACAGTGGCGTATCACCCTACCGTTCTCCATACAACAAATACGTGATGTGCCAAAAGAATTAAAACTAATGTACAATAAAAGTTATGTGTGAAGCCGTTCTAAGGTAAACATTGAACGTAACATTCTCACTAAAATAATACACTTTGGAAGTCTGACATCGAGCGAGAATAATTTCATTCCAAACAGGTTGTTATACCTATTCCAGTTTAAATCAAAATAATGAGTTCGGGAGAGGCACATACATTTTTTGAGAACACAGTTATAAAAAACGAACTTGGAGAATCTATTTGATCTTTGATGCCTTTGAATTCAACAACAACAATTTTTTTTATTTTTTACGACACACAGAGGACCAATATCAGAGGCTACAAGTTTCAAATCAAGTCTTCGTAGGAAAGTTCATTCCCAGAAAATGGTTCACCCGTTCTTTTTGCTGTTCTGATCAATGAAATGAGATCTTTTCCTTTCAATCAAAGAGTGCACGGAATCACCTTCGTTTTGGGTATGGCCTTTGATTAGAAATTTGCGGGTGATGGAGTTAAGGCCGTATTTATGGAGAGCAAAGATGTATGCAGCTAACATCTACTGATTCGTTTGCCGTCTGCTAAAATCATCGGAATAGAAACTCACATCCTGGTATGTTCCAATCTGTTTCTCAATATATTTTAAAACACTTGAACCAATTTCAGTTGCTCCACGGTGGCCGTATGATTCATCCCAAACATAACATTCAGAGATTTTTTTTAAAGATCGATAATTGTAAAGTTTAGGATATTCGATTTAGACGAATAGTAAAAAGCTGAGCAGTCGCATTCTGGTAATGACATGATAGCTTGTAAATCGTAAATTGCTAATACGGCTTCACCCACTAGTGTCCGTTTGTCTTTCTCCTTCTCTTCTCTTGATAGCTCTTTTTAACCAAATGCTGATCATAACTTGCCTTCAAGTTTACTTTCTTTGTCTCTGGTGCATTTTCATAAGCAACACAGGCTTAGCATTGGTCTTTTTCATGCTGGAAAAAACTTGAATTGAAAATTCAATAGTGAAAATGTTATAGAAGTAATTGAAGTTACTGAAGATAACATTATGTCTTTTGCAGTCGCTCACATAATCGTTATAAATATCAGTTATGGTTTTGCCTTCTTCAATGTTGTGTTTTCGTGGTGTATACGGGTATAATGACTCCCAATTTTAGGAATTCTGTGATATGGTCTGTAACTCTCTTTCTAACAGCTTCGTGTATCTTGGGCTGATTACCGTGCATTCCTCTTTTATCTTCGGCCATCACAACATCTGCCAGTTTATCTTTCTTTTCAAAGACAGTGCGAATAGGGCGGTCATTGATATCTTAGGTATTTCTGAAAAACGACTTACAAACACGAATGCGTCTGATACCAATATTAAAAAAGGGAGCAGCATTATGATTCCTCCGTGGCCGTTGTCCACCTTCGCGCACGTAACCATATTGGCATTTGATCGGCAGGTTTCGCAGGGATGTTTGATTTTTCTTGCTATTTTCACTCGTTTTTCAGGTTCTTTCGAGTTTCGTACTTCCAATCAATCAAGTAAGCCATCGGACCTTATTGACTTACATCCGATACAGGACTATTTGGAATCGGCGGACGCGATGAGTCATTGATTCCAAAATGAAAATGCACAATTTCCTAAGAAGGGGTGAACTTTTCTTTGGGATAATGTCATAAAATAAATTTATCTAAGACCACTTTGTCTGAGGACATTTTTTCATTGACAATAGTGGCATAAATGAAAATAGTAGGTACAATCGATGTCTCGCACTTAATGTGCTAGAATGTCATCAATCAAAATAAACTATGACAGGAAGCCTTTCGCTTCACGATACAATACAACGACAACTAACTTGTGACACTCTTGAAATATTTGATAATCTAAAAACGACACTTCTGCCCTACAGCGGATGAATATTGAGTGGTAGATATGACGACCTTGCAGGGATATACTACTCTTTCAAGGCATTCTGGAAAAAGGCATATTCAAAAAGCACCGATTTTTGTGTTATGACGTTGTTGAAAGAAGTGAGCGATATGGTAACCGTCTTGGGTATATTCGAGAATTCTCAGATGTGGATTGCGTCAAGAGATATTATTTTGCTTGGTGTACAACATATAAGAATTCCTGCCAGAAATGCACGTATAAGTGGAAGGTGTGCACACAAACTTTATTAAATGAAGGCATGGGGCATTAATTTAAACAAACATCGACGAGTTTGTTGGTAAGTTATGGGATAACTATGGACTTGGAGCATGGAGGTGGACTTTAACATGCAGCGCCACAGTGGCGGTATCGGACAAACTGGTCCAGACAGCATCACTTATCCCCGTTTACCGCTGTGATAAAAAAGGAGTCTACAGAGTGTCATAGTTTGAATTTTTTGGTCGCAAACGTCGAAATGGCATTTGTGTTGTGATTCGGCAGGTTAAAGCTTCGTTTCAAAGAAAGGCCCAGTTTCGAAAGTGCGGTAAAACAAATGAATGACAATGAACGAGTTAGTCGCAAATAACCTAGAATCACATATAAATGACGTAAAGCAAGTAAAAAAAAGTTTCCGGGTGACCACCGCTGAATTGTAAGGTGCATAAATACACGTTTTAATAAACCAAAGGGCACCAAAGGGAAAAGTCCGTTATAATTGTACACTAATTGACACCTAGTATTACTTTTTTGTTGAAAATTATTGACAAATTGCAATAAATGCAGTATTGATATTTATTTTGTACGGTATATACTTGGATATTTCCAAAGTCAATTCATGATTTCTTTCTCGGTGACATGAATGTATTAGAATGTATTTTCATGTCGATATAAACAATAAAAAAAAAACAAATTCTGACAGTAAACGAACAATATGAAAAATATGTAAAATTGTATGTATGTGAAAAATAAAACAATATTTTCAATATATTTATTCATATTCCATCAATATCTATTCATATTTCCATAATAGTTTTTTTATTCGTGTAATTTACTGCAACATTGGACATGTAAGATTTTATTACATTTTATCATTTGTTTGTGAAAATATTTATTCACCTCTAATTCGACAGAGTACTTATTTGTTGTCGCTGCTACTTGGCTAATCACTTCCGCATAAATGCTGGGATAATATTTTTTTTTACTCTTCGCACCTGACACACGTGACCCGATCGCACCTATGCTGCTGCTTTTTGTACACACTGATTTTCGAAAACAATATGGCTTGTGATGGGCTAAAACCCAGTTGCAATCACTTGCTCCATCACGAATCACACTTTTCAACTTGACAATAAATTACATGTAAACACTATGACGACAGGCGAATCACGTGTTCAGCACTTTGATGTAGCCTTGCGCGCTTCGAAGACGACTCGTCTAAATCTGCTTTTTATTCATTACTAGCGCAATTTCCGAAACCCGGGCACGTTTGTAACAAAAACATTTAAATTATTGAACTTTAAAAACACTCTATTTATCGAAGGGACAAATGCGGATAAATTGCACTATGTGGACTAATTCGCCCGATTTCGCCACTGTGGTGCTCCAACTTCATAGGCGGTATAAAGAAATATGGGGGATGTCATTCATCCAATGTAACCGAGAGCTACCTGATGATTGAATCGGAGAAAATTATGAAAAGTATAGCTTCTCAAATTCTTGGAGGTGAAACGCAAAGAGAAGAATTCACAGGCCAATATTTTCGAATAATATAGGATGACTCTCTACAAACCGGTTTAACTATAAGCAGTAACATTGAATGATTTATATTGATTGTTACAACGAATAACGCCTTCTATTTGAATAGTCTCTGTTCTACGAACGAATTTCTCTCTTGGTAATTATCAGAGTCTTTTATGTTATGATAATAATTTTCATTTTGACATCGTTACTAAGACTTGCTTCACTTGAAAAGTAAAGGTACTGCAAATATTGACTAGTTCACATACTGTGAATAAATAAACATGAGAATTATAATTTTCTTTCAGTGAAACTAGTCGATCAAAAGGTATTACTGCGATAGTTGATGCCAGAAAAGGACCTTGGAAAGTTGCACGATCATGTATTCGTCAAGTGAATGCAGTTTTCTCCGAAGAAGAGCTTTCAAAATTGATAGTTTTGCGCCCCGATGCATTCTGGGATAAACAAAGGGTTGAAAACTGTACATCTTCACAGAAAAATAAAGAGGTATGTATAATCAAGGTACTATTTATTGTAACCATTAGATGATACACACCATAGATAACATTTCCACTGAACAATAGGAATTGATGCAACGACAATCCCTATGAAACATGGTGATTTTGAGCAGGTGATAATAAGAATTTCCACTATTGGATGGCGTGAATTTGGTCGGAATATTGAAGAAAACCAATGGCTAAATTGTCGATGTTTCGAACATTTTTCGTTTCATCTTTAGGAATATTTAGGGTGGCTTTCAAAAATGGTGATATAAATAACTTTGACATAAAATATAAATACATGCACAGGTTCATGAAAGACGTCAACCCTAAGTAGTCCTGAAGATGGAACTATGAAGTTTAGAAACGTCGATAATTTAGCAATTGGTTTTCTTCAATATTCCGACCGAATTCCCGCCAACCACCAATCGAAATCATATTCAAGGGTCGCTATCCTATTCAGATAATAAGATTATTACACATATGGATTGGCAAATAATGAGAAGTGGTAAAAGATCATTGGATAAGTTCGGTATTTGTTAGAGAAGTCGATAATGAAAATCACCATGCATGCATATTATTCAGTTGCAGCGCCTACATAAATAAATGTGGTATTTCATGTAACATGATAATGTAATATTATCGGGCAGATATCCGATTACTAGTATAATTTTCGATGCATATTTGTATCAGTTTTCAATTAATATTTTCATGAATAACCTACGTATGAAGAAAATATGAAATATTGAACTTTTTCGTACAAGAGACACTCATCGGCCAGTGTCGAATTTTTTTCCTTTTAGGTAACGTTGTTATAGTATTATGTCAAACAGTAACGAATCATCTCGTTTAGGGGATATTTCGAAAATTTTGGTATACATGGCCTTTTTTCATCATAAAGTTAATCGGATAATAGGTACGTGGTTAATGTTATTTTTTGCAATCATATACTCTTTATCACTGCTTATTCTCATTGGTGTCCATCTTCACATATAAAACCAAGCTCTGATCGTGAATGAATTGGTTTCAATCATAAAATATCTGGGCACTAAGTTCAATTGGAAATCTGATTCCTTTCCAAACCAAGTTTTTCCCCAGATATACGAAATAGTTTTCTGCATGGTTTGCCAATAGGATAATCAGTAAAGAATATCTTCTTATAAATTTATATCAATTGAAACATTGAGAGAAATAAGCGAACACTGAACCCTGAAAAAATATGGTTAATTTTTTATCAGATTTGGACAGTAGAAACTACAAATGACATCTCACATCTCACATGACTGTTCTCATTTTGCTATTTAAATTCGAGGAAACTCCACAAGTGTTGTGAACAAAAGATACTCAGTGATTTTCTCAATAATTTCATTCTGCGTGTCACTGAAGCTAGAAAACAATAAAAGATTTCTTCTTTTGGCTTTTAATTATTCATTTCGTCCTTCTGTGGTCATTTCTGTTCTGTTAATCATTTGCACCTAGGGAGTCATCTTTAAATTGTCAAGATTTGTCCGTTGGCAATATAACTTCATGCTCTAAATTTCACCAATAAATGGTTCCAATTCTTCTATAATCAAGTTGGTAGAAATTGCCGAATCCAATATATTATTGTCTGCGAATGCCTCCCGTCAGTTTATAGGTACCAACCTCTACCGTGCTTTACTACCTCCACTCTTGAATTTCCCTCGACAGTTTCCGTGAGATTCGTTTTTATTTTCGCGTGATTGGCTATAACCATACTTGGTTTTTACATTTCTAAGACAGCGAGCTTTGTATGATCGTTTGTCTCCACAAATGAAATATCCTTTCCCTGCCTTAAACGATTTTGATTTCATTTCCTCATCCAATGATCGCACTTTCACGAAGTCCATTTTTACATCTGACCCGGTTTTCAATGCGGTCTCAAGGGCACCGAATTCGTCCGGAAGCGACAACAGAATATTGTAAATTGTAAAAGAAAACAGTTAACTCGGGCTACATGAGACAAGCCGTTTGGTAGAACTCACATATTTTTGTACACGGATCACAAATTCAATGTCAAAAGGTGGCGCATTCAAATACTTTCTTAGATACGGCCCTACAAATTTCGAAGAGGTAATTTTTTGCGCTATTTTTAGAAGTATTTTAAAGATGTATTAGTTGTGGGAGCTTATTATTATTTGGAAGAGTATTTTTCTGAGAATTGGTAAAACATGTTTTTTCTCAGACAATAAAGTATATATTTCTGTCTTAACTTAACACTTGATAGTTAACATTCAACCAAATCATCACACACACTCAATCATGTATTCTTGGCACTTTTCTGTATACTGAACTAAGGTTTTCCAAAATATTCTGCATTATGCACAATGTCAACAGATCACATGTCTCACAACCATCAAAGACAAAGTAATTTTTATTTCCACAATGTTGATAGCCTCAACTCGGATAGCCAAAAATCAAACATCACAATGATTACATTTTATTGACATTCTTTCGTGAACAAAATTTACTTTTTGTTTACATATTCCCTATTTCTCCACATGTCAATATAATTACACATGAGAGAAAAGGAACGAACTGGAGGTATTGGAAGATGTTTACTTCAAAAAGAAGTTGCCCTTCTTCGGGCCACCAATAATATAATTCAATTCAAGTTGGATTGTGTTTCCTACTTTCACGTAAGATAATGACTAGTTTTGTGCTTCTGTAGACCGGACCAAGCAACACCGAAAGCGTGTCTGGGCCTGAATACTGAAATACAGGATCAAGTCACGCATTTTTCTCTTAAACGGTAAATTTTATCGTAAAAATAGGTCTGACAAAAGTTGTAGATCATGCAATTGTCTACAAAAACAACTATGTTACTATACCATTCCTGAGATATCGCAATATCCCGGTAGGCATACTACACGATCTATTGTGATTCAGTTCTATTAGACAATATTCTATTAATAAAAAATTGTACTGTTGGAAATTATTAAAGTGGAACGAATTATTGTTGATTTCGAGAAAATTTTCGTCTGACTGATAATCTTCAAATACTACTGCATGTCTTCTTCAATTTCCTCTTCTTCTTCTTGGTTGATATCTGTAAATTGTTCCAAGCTAGATGCATCAGTTGTTTCCCCATCGATATCATAAGAATCCTCATCTGTAGCATTTGATTCAACATTGGAGCAAGACTGGTCTTGACAATTGTTATATACTGGTGAACAAAATAATCCGACTTTTTTAGAGCCACAGTTTGCACTACAGCCCTTTTTGCAATTGCAAAAACTGGTGTTGAGAAGTTTTTCTGGAGAAGGTGGGAGTCAAGTTTGAATTGGCACTAAAATATTATCTATTAATTTCCAACCCCAGTCTTATGGGTCCAGTTGATTGCCTAGCCACACTTGAACGTGATAGTAGGTATACTCGATATGAGTGTTGATAAGCAGAAGCAGATGTTGGAGGACGACAAGATAGTTGTTCTCTTTTATTGTTCCGTGTATGTTTTACAAAACTTTAATATATATACTTGTCTAAAAAATAAATTCTGTTGGAGCTCAGTATATAGCAAGAAGATAGGGAATCCCGTTTGTAATGATGACTTGTAATAGTGTACATGAGACCTTTACCAATTTTCAGCTCTATGCGAATTATTGTACACTTGTCACTATTTTTTTGGCTATTTTCACTGGACTATTAGAACGATCGTATCAGAATTAATCAACAAAACGACAATTTTTTTTTTCAGGAGATCGGGGGTCAACAAAACGCAACCATTGACTATTAACCATACGAGTTAAAGCTATCAACATCGCAAAAATTAAAAGTACCTTGTGTTCGACGGGTAAAAGTAGGAATCGTGTCATGTATTCTCAATGTGAAGAAGGTGGATATTTTTTAAAACAGCAGTTCTTCGTAAAAAACTAAGTGAGTAAGGGTGTGTTTGGTGTTTTGTTTTAAAGGAGGACGCATGTTGAGTTTTTCCAGTGGCCGAAAATAGCGCTGAAAATGACGTCTTTTCGAACTTTGGAGGCTCGTATTCCCCGGAAAGTATTTGAGGGCGCCGCGTTTTGACTTCGAATTCGTGTTCGGGAGGCAAAAATACGTGTCACTAAACGTAATGTGTTAAATCGCGCGAGTCCAGTATTCATGTTTCTGTATAAACATACAGTGAAAACAAAACTCAAGTCTAAACAATGACACGTTTATTCACAGACTGGGTAACGATTTAGTACTATCTTCAGGGTTTTTGATGCCGTCGTGGAGATATCATCCAGTAAACATAACAAAACAAAAATTCCCAACACTCCGTATAAACAATTGTTTTTGATTTGGTCTCCACATCTGGTACATTTCGAAGCATCGATGATTGAGAAGACATGATACTTTTGTATATAATCTAACTATATACTCTTTGTGTTTGAACTATTCGAAAATTACAACTCCATTGATATATATATATATATATATATATATATTTATATATATATATATATATATATATGTAAGAGGGTAGTCGTTGCTGACTAGTTAGGTGTAATGCTTGAATATTGGGGTGTGCAGCAAAACAAAAAGTGTACTCTTCAAAGTTTGTCCAAGCTTTCGGAATGTTTCATTTCCATCTTCAGGGATACTACAATAAAGAAATTTACAATAGGTGTGTCCTTCGGACCTTAATGTAATAATAAACTTACAGCTTTGTTGAGATTAGTTTCTATGTTGTTTATGAATGTTCTTCATGTAACGTACGGTGAAATATAAGTTCTGAATTTGAAGTTGGAAACACATTATAAATTGTCAACAACACATTAAATTTTTTATTGCGATCGTTACTAATTAAAATATAAAGTACAGGAACGTGTGTGTCTTGAAAAAGTACAATAGGTTATAAAGTGTGGGAAAATTTGTTCAACTTGTCATATGCTGACAGCCAGTGGTACCAACTGAGGGTAGTACCATCTGATGTGACATGGTTTCCCATGATTGGCCAGAGTTTTATAGTAACTTTTATTGTTAGTACCAACTGAAGGCTAGTTGGTACTAGCAATAAAAGTTACTATACTACTCTGGCCAATCATGGCAAACCATATCAGATCAGTTGGTACTACCCTCAGTTGGTACCACTGGCTGTCAAAGCATATGACACGTTGAAGCAATTTTCTAACACTTTATAACCTATTGTACTTTTTCAAAACACACATGTTCCTGTACTTTATATTTTAATTAGTAACGATTGCAATAAAAATTTGAATGTGTTAGAAGTAGTTGACAATTTATAATGTGTTTCCAACTTTAAATTCAGAACTTATATTTCACCGTACGTTACATGAAGAACATTCATAAACAACAGAAACTAATCTCAACAAAGCTGTAAGTTTATTATTACCTTAAGGTCCGAAGGACACACCTATTGTAAATTTCTTCATTGTAGTATCCCTGAAGATGGAAATAAAACATTCCGAAAGCTTGGACAAACTTTGAAGAGTACACTTCTTCTTTTGTTGCACACCCCAATATTCAAGCCTTATATTGCATAGAAGCATTTTTGTCTACTATACAAGGTGGTTTTTTGAAATTATTCGCAATAAGTAGGTACCTATCCTCCACAAATCCACTGAAAATTCAAATATACTCAGAACTTCCAAAGCCTGTATAATTTCGGTGTTTGAACACAAGCAGCTCTCATACTGGAAACTTTCCACAATTCATAAAAAAGAATCGACAGGAATGTTCCAAATCTAAACATCATCGAGGTTTCACAGCTGAAGAAAAATCTTACCTTATCTCATATGGCAAATAGAAAATAATTCCAAGAATTATGAATTGGATCCAGCTATCAACTTGTTTAGCTATCAATGCAGGGCTCAATCTTGAACCTGATACACGGGTAGCGAAGTATGCAAATGTCATATTACCAAAATCTGATAGTCTAGTATTGGAGAAGACTACTACTACTACGCCAGTCTACAAACATCTACGATCTGTCATTAAATGATTTGAAATATCAATATACCTGTTTTGGTCTGGAATTAAAAAAAAATAAAAAAGATGCTCTTTATAAACGAGACATTATACAGAGTGTGTTTTGAGAAAGTATAAGAAGTACCAGAAATTTACAACTTATGTATATTGTTTTTCTTTATTGATCATCCATAATGAGGTATGTTGACATTATGGTTTTTTTTTACATTTCCATCTGGAAGGATTATGAATGAAAGAATATATCGATCTCCAACATTCTACGAGACTAATTTTGTGAGATTACTTATTACTAGAACTCAAAAGTCCCTAAATTCACTCCAAGAGTGTGAAGGTACGTCCTTAGTGCACCGCTTGCTGTTTCCCGCTTTACCGCTGCAAGCGGGCGGCAGAAAAATAAGTATGAATACCTATTGGGGCAGTCATAGTTCACTTGCTTTAACCCGTGCAAGCCGCTTCTACCCGCTTTCACCGGGATAAATTATTGTTTCTTGTTTTATTTCATGTGAAATATCATCTCTTGTCAAGAAAATAACTCGTAGATCCTCCCCTGATACCTCCATGATGCCAACTGAACGGATGCATCCGCGAGCGGTGCTTCATAGCCACAACCAGCTAGAATCTCGCGGGTTCACCTCGCTGTTTGCAACTGTCGCGGTTTAGTTTATGTGAAGTGAGCCACACTTTTCCAGCCACGGTTTCTGACGTGTAGACTGTCGACTGTGGGATAGTGTGTTTTTACTCACAGTGTTGCCAGATTTATCAAATGAAATCTGAATTCGATGAAACAAACCCAGCCACACTTTCTAGTTGGATGTGCAGGTATAGTATCCATCCTTTGAACTCACCATGGATTTGCCTCAAGAGATAACAATCTCCCCTTGCGAATTAGTGACTTGCGCTGCCACGAAAATTAAAAACCATTTGACAGAGGGCAACAATAATGCATATAGAGCAATGTATGCATTTTTTGGACGTCGGTAAATATGAGAAACAAAATTCTCGGACTGAAAAATAGTCTAGAAAGAGTCGGGCTGCCACGAAAAAAAAATACTAGGGGAATCCAACATTAAAATGCAAGGAACACAATAAATTGATTTCTTAGGACAGCCGTTTATAACCTCAATTTTTTTTTAAACAATTTCTCGGAATATAAAAATTCCAAAAAAGTCGCGCTATCACGAAAAAAAATACCATCGGAAAGAGGACATAAATGCAAAAACACATAATGGAATTCTTTGGACGCCTTTGTAACGGGAAAAAATTAAAAAAACTTCTCAGACTACAAAAAGTCAAGAAAGAGTCGCGCTGCCACAGAAACAAAAATACCATTAGAAAATGATGAATGGCTTTCTTTGGACGGCCATTTATAACAGAGAGAAAAATTAACATTATTTCTCGGACTATAAAAAGTCGAAAATGAAAAAAAAAATATTGAAAGGGAAGGTTCCTTTGGAAGGCCTTTATAACAGATAATTTTTTTTTAAAATTACTCGGACTATAAAAAGTCGAGAAAGTGTCGCGCTGTCACGAAAACAAAAATACCATTGGAAAGAGGACATCGAAATGCATAGAACACGATGAAGGGATGTTTCTGACCCGTTTATAACAGATAAAAAAAATTTAATAATTTATCAAGAAAGAGTCGTGCTGCCACGAAAATAAAAATACCATTGGAAACAGGACATCAAATGCATGATGGAGTCATTGGTTTCTTTGACGGGTTTATAACAGAAAAAAAATTTAAATATTTTCTCGGACAAAACAATTCCAAAAAAGTCGCGCTGCCACGAAAAGAAAAATACCAGTGGGAAGATGACATCAACATACATGAAACACGATGGAGGGATTTCTCAAGACGGCCGTTTATAACAGAGAAAAAACTTAACACTCTGAATGCCAGCATACTAAATTTTGGTTATTTTATTTCGTTTTGTCAGTCGTATATGACTGACCGACTGATATGCATAATTTTGCGTCGTCAGTCGTTTATGATCGACAGTACCACTATCATGCACGGCCGTGTCAGGCTTTTTGGACCGAGTTTATATTGAATTGTGTATGCTTATTGAGATCGCGGCGCTGAATTTTATAAGCCTACAAAATTTCGCGGCGCCTGACGTCCCCTAAGTAAAAATACATCAATTGGAAATTATGAAAAACGTTTCATTAGAAATCTTTTACATTGTAAAAAAAATAAGTAACTTATAAACTATGATTTTTAATATGGCCCTCTTGGCACATTGCAGGTTTTCCATCACATCCATCGCAATATGTTCGGACTTTCCTTACTTTTTTCTTGCTTCTGCTCTTGACATTTCTTTTGTTAGGTTGATATAACAAGTTCTACATTGCTTTCGAGTTTTCTCATCAGTTTTTTTAAATAAATGTGCTACTTTGAGTATCATTAGACTCTTTCTGTTGGCATCATTTCCAAATAATAAAGTCCTGGCTACGTCTTCTCTAAATTTATTGATATTTAATTTTGAATTGGTATGTTCTTTATATATGTTGAATGCATTCATCATAGACATGCCTGTCAGCAATTCAAAAAAAAACCTTTCGGTACCTCTTGACGCCTCGTCGATTACAAGTACTGTATGAAGCCATTTGGTCAGACTTGTCAATGCCATACTTTCCATTATTCTTGAAGTTCTTGAGATGAGAGGGGCTTTCTCAAATTCCAACTCCTATAAAAAAAAACAGTAAAATGAATTATTTTATTTTTTTACTTTAATTTATGATCCAATGTAGTCATCCACACACTCACAAAATACAAAGACACACATATGTACCTGAAAAAAAAATACTTACATTATGATAATCAGAAACAACCAATGTTCAAAAACTGTAACTGAAAAATTACGTGTAGTTCCACGCCGTGTCAGTCGTTTTTGGAAACACGAATAAACATGAACTTGACGTGCGTATCACTAAATGAACACTGAGTATGCATGATTCGACGAATCTCTGTACCGTTAGCACTGAAAAAAGCACGCGGCCTGGTGGTGCGCGCAAATAAAATAACCGCGGCGTCAGCTGAGAAATTCTTGTCAGTCGAAATCGACTGACATGGCAGTCAGATTGTTAAAATAACTTCTAGGACTATAAAACGTCAAGAAAGAGTTGCGCTGCCATGAAACCAAAAAGACCATTGAGAAAAGGACATCGGAAACAAAAATACCATTGGAGAGCGGTTATCAAAATGCATGGAAGATAATGAATGGCTTACTTTGGACGGCCGTTTATAACGGAGACTATTGGAAGGGCGGCGTCAAAATGAATGTAGTATATATAGTATAGTAGTATAGTATATATATTTCATTACTTCGAGGTTCTCATTCAAGTAATCTGCCAAATCATTAATAGATTTTTTTTTTATTTCAGCTATTTTAGTAATGGACTGAAAAAGTCAAAAATAAAATATATTGATAGAACTTATTTCAAATAAACTTAAAAGTATTCACAAATAATGCTTATAAACAATATAATTAAAAATATACCCATATTATAAAAAATGAAACATATCAGAAAAACCATAAACTCAAAACAATGTACAGTGATTATGAGAAAATGGAAGATACGCTATGTATCGCCAACAGACTGACACGATACGAATTAACGGTGCTCACGGGAACGGGCCTTCTGAGGTGCACAAAAGCAGCCAACGCGACATCACATCATCATATATATAACTCGTTAACTGTCGATCGGACCGCAAAACTTAATTTGAAGAAAAATGTGTTTCTCATCGAAATCTATCGAAATATACGAGAAAAACTTAAATACATTCAGTTTCTCTAAAGTACAAACGATAGATTTCGATGAGAAACACATTTTTTTCCCATAAAGTTTTGCGGTCCGATCGACAGTTACGGAGTTATATGATGATGTAATGTCGCGTTGGCTGCTTTTGTGCACCTCAGAAAGCCCGTTCCCGTGAGCACCGTTAATTCGTATCGTGTCAGTCCGTTCGCGATACATAGCGTATCTTCCATTTTCTCTTAATTACTGTAAATTGTTTTGAGTTTATGGTTTTTCTGATGTGTTTCATTTTTTATATTATGGGTATGGTTTTGATTATATTGTATATATGCATTATTGAAGTTTACCTAAATAAGTTCTATTAATATATTTAATTTTTGACTTTTTCATTCCAATACTAAAATAGCTGCAATAAAAATTTCCCATAAATGATTTGGCAGATTACTTGAATGAGAACTTTGACTTAATGAAATGTCCAGTTGAAGATCTCAGTATATCCAGTCGTATCGTTCAAAATGCTGCTCTCCATCTTTTCTCCTCCAGCAGTAACGCATGTCGCAAAGCTGTATTGCGCGTAATCAAAAGAAACACTGGCAATACATGGGAATGACACCGACTTCTATCGCACCTAAATGGAAGCGAAAGCTTGAAATTTCGGAAAATATTCGAAATGAAAGAATACATCAAATATCAGATTTTCTCATAGAAACGAATAATTCGACCGATATTTTTGGTCGAGAAATCTATCGTTCACAAAATTCAGTTTTTGGAAGAATTTTTAAATTTGTACATAGAAAAAATAATTTAAGAAACCGAAAGGTGTTTTTACCTACTGCAATAAATATTTCAATGTTATTAGAAAACAATTGTTAGGTATGCCGACCGTTGATTCCAATGATGATGGTTCTTCACCCAACAATACCAACCAGGAAATAATATTTCATTCTATTCCCATAAGAGACAGAAGAATCGAAGGGAACCGGAACCCGAAAAATATTTCTCATATTCAACATGAAGCTGACCTAAAAATTCAGTCGGCAGAATGTTCGTTCGGTAATATTTTCGACGATTCTATTGAAAGTAAGCTTGGTGCAGACTATGTTGCTTTTTCTTCAACACCTGAAAGTGATCAAATTGATACAAATGGATGTGTGAATAATGGAAAGACACCAGATCATGTTACTCCCGATTCCGAAAAAAATTCGATTGGATTGGAACTTTTCGATTGGGAAGAGAATAAAATGAGTTATTCGGAAACTATACCGCTCGGTTTGAAGAATATAGGAAATGAAATTTCATAGGTCAAGTTATGATAAATGTACAATTCGAGAAGGGTCATTTTCATTATCGAAAAGAGAGTATGGAATGATTTATAAAAATGGGAGGCTCATAGAGGGTATATATGAATTTTTCATCAACAGAAATATAAAGTATGTGAATAATACTTGTGCAATATATTACAAACATCACCGTTACCTCAAGAAAGCTGATGCAATCAAGGTATATGCTTATTGTCAGCACATTTGTAAAAAAATCATTCTCACGATCAAAGATGTTATATCCCATACTGTGGAAGTCTACAGCAGTTCTTTGGATTTCAACCATATCAATAAACTGGGCAAGCAACTGAGAGGTGTTGAAAGGAAAGTTATCATAAACAAACTTCTGCATTGGAACCCACTGGATCAGCTTCAAAATGATGTATTGGCACTGGATGAGTCGACCGTAACGATATCGAAAACTAAAGGATACGTTTGATGTGACGCTGTCTACAGAAGAGCCAAAGTAGAAATCGTAGCAGAAAATGACATAGATTCCAACGATATACAGGATTTGATTTTGATGAGAAAAGATCATCCGGAGTATATAAAATGTGTAGGTGTTCCGTTGCACGTCTATATATGGAGTAACGAGCAAATGTTTTTGAGTGACAAAAAACATACTTTGCATCTGGATGCAACAGGATCTGTGATCCGAAAACCAGATACATCTACCACACGAGTGTATTATTATGCTGGTGTTGTTCAATTAGCAAGAAATAACCGAGAATGGTTTCCTGCGAACATGATGCTGGGTCCATCGCTTCGTGGCTTGTGAAATTCAAATCATTCTGTTTATCTTCCAGTTCAAAGAAATGGACTATTTCCGAAAGTATTGTGGTTGATTTTAGTTTCGCATTTTTGAACGCCATACCCATAGTTTGGAATTCTATGGAACTCAAAGATTACCTCGACCTTTCCTTTGACGTTATTTCCAATTCGAAACCATTTCCACGAGAGAAAATAAAGATTTTTTCATGTTGCATCCATATTTCCGAATAATGTCGAATGATATAAAATAACATTACTCTGACAATATAACTCAGACTCACATCAAAGAAATAATGGCTACCGCTTTCAAAATTAATGGGTGGGCAAGATTTTGCAAGTGGTTCAAGAATTTGTATGTCGTTTTGAACTCGCCAACGAAAACACCCCATTATGAGTCTTGTCTCAAATCATTATTGGATATATGGATGTTGGAGATATTCTGAAGGACGATGATTCTCTACAGTCCAAAAGTAATATTTTCAGATTAGATTATGCCTCCACCGATATTGATTTATTAAGAATTCAGATTGCTCCAGAGGGTGGCGATGAACGAAAAGTGAAAAAGGTTACAAGATGATGAGTATTCCAAAAATATGTATTTCAACGCGGAATTTTTCAATGTGGTAACGGAAAAATACGTACTATATGTCTCACTTAATGTTAGAGGATAACAATCGAAAAAGTAATGCTCCTATCGAACGGCCGACCAAAGAAATCCCTTCATCTTGTTTCATGCATATTGATGTCCTCTTTTCAATGGTCTT
The DNA here is from genome assembly GCA_018342105.1 of Gonioctena quinquepunctata. NCBI lineage: Eukaryota > Metazoa > Arthropoda > Insecta > Coleoptera > Chrysomelidae > Gonioctena > Gonioctena quinquepunctata. The sequence goes on along the minus strand of JAFIRS010000098.1, from coordinate 1,108,297 downwards.
TTTGTTTTCGTGGCAGCACGACCATTGATTACCTTCTATGCATATTGATGTCCTCTTTTCGAAGGTATTTTTGTTTTCGTGGCAGCGCGACTCTATCTTGACTTTTTATAGACCGAGAAATTATTTAATTTTTTTCCTCTGTTATAAACGGCCGTCCAAAGAAAGCCATTGATTACCTTCTATGCATATTGATGTCCTCTTCTCAATGGTCTTTTTGGTTTCGTGGCACCGCGACTCTTACTTGACTTTCTATAGACCGATAAATTATTTTAAAAAAATTATCTGTTATAAACGGCCGTCCGAAGAAATCCCTCCATCGGGTTCTATGCATTTTGATGTCCTCTTTCCAATGGTATTTTTGTTTTCGTGGCAGCGCGACTCTTTCTTGACTTTTTATCATTTTATTTGTTATAAACGGCCTTCCAAAGAAAGCCATTCATTACCTTCTATGTATTTTGATGTCCCCTTACTAAAGGTGTAAATGATCAGAAGGTGTTTTCCTGTGCCCAATTGGATCATCTTCAATAGTGGAGCCCAGTACAAGCGCTGTAGTTTCCAATTGCTAGCGTTCATCGGGATTTTCCACATCCCGAAGAGTTTTTGTCGAAGAACTAACCATTTTTAGAAGTTCTAAGGATCGTCAATGACGGGAGGGTGTGTTAGTTTGAATGTGAGCACCAAAGGGGTCTTTATACAGTTTGAATTCTTACCGTTCTTGAAGGGAGTGCTCAGGATTGTTGTATTTTTCCACTGGTGAAAACCGTCTGTTCATACTTCTTGCGGAAGAACTCGTGACTTTGAGACACTTATGCATGACTTTCATAGAACCCACCCTTCGAGTGGCAATACTTGGATGGACATCCCATCCCGAATCAGAGTACCCCGCATAGTACTGCCCAAATTTTTTTTTCAATAGAATCGGCACTTAAATCACTATTTTGGAGACACCAATTTGAATTTCCATCAAGGAACTGTTGAAAATAGATTGACAAATAATATATAAATTCCAATTTCGAATTCAATGAATTAGAGGATGTAAGATATCCATTACAAAATTGCATTATCAATCCAGGAACAAACAATCCAATTGAATAATAGAATACTTTAATTATGATAACTTAATGATTGTCATTTCAATAAGATTCATCAGTAACCATATAAAACAAAAAAGTATAAAATTAATTCTGACTTTGGAAGTCCCTTTTTTGACGAGAATGAAAAACTTGTGACTTTTTCGGTTCTTACTGCGTCCATCCAAATTTTTCAGGTATTCAATAAGTTTTCTTGACAAAAATTTTCCCCATTTAATATATATTGTATATTTGAACAGAGCCTTTATTAATCAAGCCATTGGCAATCCTATTTCCTGCGGCTAAGACTAGAATGAAAAGCATATACAAATACTAAAATTCTGTAAGATTCCTTCAACATATGTATCTAAAAAATAATCTTTGGAGGAAGAACAATATATGATTGAATGTGAATCGACATCAGGGAGCTTATTTTGTTCTGATTTTTTTTTAAATGCATATATTGACGAGATTTTGAAAAATTTAATCATTTTAGAGAATCAGTAGGTAAGAGAAGACAATATATGGAGGTGGGTTTGTTCCGAATTGTTCTCTGTAGAACATGGAAAAATATTTTTTCATTCGTTTCCAGAGTCCATAGGAGAAACGAAGTGAAAAAATCGTAATTGGGATTTTTATAGGAATTGATTATATACCATTCATAGAGCCTAAAAAACTTTAAGTACATATCGAAGTGAACATTATCTAGAGAAATTTCCAGAATGTATATGACAATTTTCTTCAAATTACATTAATAAAACGCAAATGTTAAAATACTGTTTCAAATCTGGTGTTCATGGCTATTGGAATACTGAACTAATTATTGTCTGTTCATTCACACTTCAAAACCACAACACAAAAATGCACTCAATTTAACACATTAATCACAGTTCACTGTTGAAATACTGCGTACGTCACTGTTGAACTCCACCATGAATACTGCACTGTACTATCACTTATTCCGAAAAAACAACTAACTCCATCAGTGATGTGGCATGCTTTCATAAAGTCATTACCCCTATAAAATTATTTACGGTAGTTTGTCGGGCTTTCTCGGAATTGCTAGATTCGTCCTGTTTATTCCAGACGAATTTCTTGGATTAGTATTGAAAACTTTTTCATTCTCGCCCCAACCAAGAGCCATTATTTCGCCATTATAGAACTTCAGTACTTCTAGAGGAACAACTTATCTTAATCCTGGGATGGCGCTGGATTCTGTTAACCACGTGGTCGATCCTCTTCTTTACCTCGTACGATCCTTTTCAAAACTGTGTTAGTTTGGGTGATACACCTTTCTTCCTATGAGGATTGTACAGTTAAACCTGGACACCTTTTTTGAATCCTACCGAGTTAGCTTTCAAATCATGACGGTCTTTCTTCCTCTTTCGGTACGTACCTTACCCAGAAATGTAATCCTTGTACAAAATATCATTCCATTATCAGCGATAATCTTTGAGATTTAACTTGTTCCATAAAAGGGTTGTCATCCCTGCCTGGGGGTAAAATTCAGTCATGAAAGAAATGTATTTTCTAACAAAACTATAGAAGAAAAATGGTAAATTTTACAGTTTTTCTTTCAAATTAACAGTTATTTCTATGGATCAAATGTATTCAAATATTCTGTGTTAACCACTTGTGATTTTAATTTCAGAAAAATCCTCATTACGTATCTACTACTGGAATTTGAGATTTCATTTTTTTATTTCCGAATACAATTTGAAATATAATATTTTCTTTCATATTCACCCATAGAATTCATACATGAAAAAAATCATTCTCAAGCAAAAAAAATAAATAATGAAATTGTCGTATCATGCCGTATTTTTGTTGAAGAAACAGTGTTGTAGAAATCAATTCATAGAATATTCAGAGGTATTTTCAATCCCGAGGATTTGAATTTGGAAAACTACTGTGCCTCATTCAAATTGGGGGCACCCGGATATTATCGAAATTCTGTAAAATATATGAGACGTACATTTCTTAACAACCAACTAGAGTTTGAACAAATGATTCGTCTGATTCGGAGGATTGTCCTTAAGAAGATTGAGGGTAGAAATGCGTTCCATTTTTCTCGCATATTGGAATTTTTCCTTTTTGTTTCTCTATTTCTCAAATGCTAAAAATGTTATTGTGTTTGTCATCTTTTATTTTATTTTTATAATTTCATAACCAATTTAAATTTCATTTGATCAGATTCTGTTTTTCTATACATAATAATATTTGTAAAAAATCCTGATTGCCAACTTCCGCAATTCTTATGTAGCGATAATGCTAACTACATTATTATTATTCTACAGAACACTGAATAAACAGTGATGCTTTTTTTATTTTACACTTTCCTCATACTTTTTATATCTTAGATCGCTTAGTGATAACATCTGGCGGTCCCAATCCCAGGGCGATACGATAAAACGCACAATATTTTTGCAAAGATACAAAAAAAATTACTCTCGGACCATTTCTTATTTTCCACCCAATTGACCTACCAAAAAATGTTGAGTGAAAATACTTTCTAAATCATCATCTGGATAGTTCACTGAAATTTGTTTTTATAATCCCCATCACAGACGATCACAGTTTTGGGCGGGTGATTACCGAAATGATAATTATATCAAGAAATGTTCAAATTCTTGATCATTAGGAAAGTAATTCGAATTTATTTCTATTGTATATTAGCTTAAGAGGATTAGAATGAGTGGGAATTCAGTTTATAGTATTTTTTCGGCACAATCAACTGACCTCAAAAAAAAATATTTAAAAAAACATAGGCAAAGTTGAAGTGAATGAATAAATCTCCGACTATGGTCCTCATGTTCGGTAAAGCGGCACATCCTATTATGTTTATCATCCTGTTACCATTCCATCCAACTAAAAATGGATATTATATCAGATCGAATATTTCTTTGATAAATAATTTCAGAAATGCTCTCAGCTTACTGTACAAATCTAAGCACACAGTTTTTTTCATGCTGCCAAGGTGAACGTATTTTTTGAAAATTCTGCATTTTATCGGAGTTATTACTGAAGATTTCATTGATTGGATCCGTCTGTTCATCAGGAATGTTTTTGTTTTCAAATTTGTCATTTGTTAGTGTGTCGATGACATTTGAACAACTCAGAATGAAACACTTCTTTAGAATGGAAAATTGCCTCAGAATATAAACTGTTATTTGTTATATTCCAGATCATCATTGGTAGGAGCATGGAAATTCTAGATTCTCAAATTTTCAAAAACAAATGACTGCAGTACTCGTACTGATTTATATTGCAATTATAACAACTATACCTGAATTCTTCATCTTTACTTCACTTCGTCTCACGGTAAACTCAATGATTCTTTTTGTAGGTTATCTTCATTCCAAGATCCCGTCTGAACAAGTTTGTGGAGTTGCCTGAGCTTCCCAACGAACTTGGCGGCAATTTCATCTACAACCACGACAAGTGGATTGAGAACAGACAGGTATGTCCGTTGAACAACTACTACTTTTTTATTCACTCGAACAGTAAACTGGGAGAGCCACTTCGGAGACATGTGGTAGAATTTTATTTATCAGACATGATATACTAGTACATTCAAGGTGAATAAGATGGAATAAACAGTTTTGTTATTTCAAGAATGTATATAAAAATTAACCCTTGACAGTGTGTTGGAAAAAGTTACAGAACTGGTGTCGTGTGGTATAGCATACTCCGAACTATTTATGTGGACATATTTAAGAAAATCAAAGAAAATTCAAAAGAATTGTGAATTCTGCATTTATTCAACATATTTTTGGGTACCAAAATAAAACAATACTTTTCAATATCAGCATTTTTATTCAGTTCAAAATTATTATTATTGTTACATAAATAAGTGAAAACTTTTATTACCACACCACCAGAGTACCTACATACTTAAGAAAATGAAAAATTTTTAATTGAAAAATATTTATGATTCTATGCCCACTCAAATTTGGCTCCATTTGAGCATAGAAAACAAGCGTGGTCCATACATGGTGGTGGTACAACAGTAAAATAATGCTTTCTTATAATTTCCCAATCAAACTCCACATCCCATACTGGTTCTCCTTTTATTGAAAGCTGAAGAAGTAGTTTATCTCCGTTCCTGAATATGGGGATGTCGCGGATTTTGCATTCTTCTAATCTTGTGCTCGTGCACTAATTGCATACATCAGGAAAAATCTTTACACTTCTAATTAATTATATTCTCCTTAGATTATACTGGAGTTAACTCCAGCTATGTTAGGAAGTGAGACAAATATAACTAGTGGTCATGTTATGCAATTTTTCAACGTATTATAATTTGCACGAAATTAAATAAACTATTTTCATTACATACACTTGACGTTTGGTGGAGTATACCACACACCAGCCGTACCTTCAGAGTTTAACTGTAATTCAAATGAAACAGTTGTAATTTCGGAAATTCTAATAGCACTGTAGAGCTCGTCCAGTATTGAAACGACCACTTTGGCCCTACCTAACAACCAATTCTTTTCAAAGATGCCCGAACTATGGCTAGTAATAGAAAATCCATAGGCGTATATAAATAAATTGTATGTGTCGTTAAGTAGAACTTAAGAGCAGTTGCTGTGAGGTTATTATGACAATGAACATATGTGGTTCTAATGAATAGATTTTTGAAACGTTTCTACGACTACATATTGTACTCATGTAATGTAGTTTTATCAACTGATGAACTTTGGTCGTAATGATTTCATTGTGTATCTATGGTTAGATTATTTTTGTTGGTTATGTTATTTTTGGTGGATAGGTATATTGTGCTATGTATGTAGAATATTCATTTCCGTGTATGAATAATTGAAATGCCAAAACAAAAATTCAATCTGTCTTACAAGAAAACTGGAGCGTTTAGAAAAATTTTAAAAAAATATAAAGAGGAAGGAGTGCCTACCCCAAAATTAACATCTGAAATAATTAATCAGTCTATCGGGACACTGCAAAAAAAAATGAAGTTCATCCAGTCCCTTCAATTGCTTTCACAACAAGGAAAAACATAAATAATATGTATGTGCACTTTGAGTGATAAATCAAAAATATTTGAATATAACTGTTCAACATCAACATAACCTCTATTGTAAATGTCAGTTGTCAGTTATACTAGCGTTTTCCATTAGGCGGAACTAGCGGAACGCTTATGCACTCAGTGTATATCTTTTTCTGTTTTGATAGCGTTACGAAGTTAGTACAAAAAACTTGCTACTTGTGGTCATAGCGTTGTAATACTATATTAGAAAGATTATGACCTTCATGCATGATGATATAATGACTACACTAAGACCACACAACGACGTAATAATAATATTCAATCCAACCCTTTTGCGACTGGCTTATATGAGTCTATATGAGCAAGTCATTACCACTACTTCATAACGTCGATGTGACGTCGCAAGAGTGTGCCTTTTCGTCATATTGGCATGCAGAGCGACGTCTTAGCATATTACAAGACATAAGACATGGACTTTTGCGAAAGGTCTGGTAGATGTCTGTACAACCGAATTATGACCTCTGTGTGCTACTTGGGGAGCCGATCTACTGGAAGTACTGGACACTTTGCTTGCCTCCATTGGAGATGACCTGATCAAAATCCCAGCTGTAAGTTCTCTATTATCAGCTAGAACCAAAGAGAATGATGGCTCAAGTGAGCATGCTCCTACCAAATGGCAGAAAAATCAGATATTCCCTGAACTCCCACTGCCTAAAGGTAACTTAAACCCAGCTATTCCTCCTATCCCATTTCGTAGAAGTTGTAGAATAATATTCACCAATGCCTCAGCTTGAAGAAATACCCAAAATATCAAAATTTCGAACAAATTTGAGCAACTGTCATCCATATGAGAAGGTGAAATTCTCGAAAGTTGGCTTCAGTTCAGGAGCGGAATCAGCGTCTTTTGAAAGTCGGCCCTGAAATTCTAGTAATAGTGATAGGAGACCCCGAGTGACAGATATGGGGAATGCAACGATCGTTCTCAGCATAATTCACATTTCAAAGATATGGCGAATGCACTGGCCATTCTCAGCACATTCGCCACAATTTGGTAATAACTTCCATCTCATGTGGATAAATTAATCGAGTTTCTCTTCTTTAGTCTTTTTCAATCTTTTGTAGCAAAATGGACTGAAAAATAAAAAATGAAATTATAGTTCAAAATAACTAAAAAACACGCTTATATAGCTATGAGGATTGAAAAGTTGAAAATAATAAGAATAAAGTGCTGATATCCTTATATCATTATGAGAAGTAAAGAGCAACCCACGCTTTTTTACAAACAAGAAAATTTTTTGGTCAATGACATTATTATTATTATTTTCAACTTTTTAATCCTTATTGCTATATAAGCGTGTTTTTTTAATGTTTTTGGACTATAATTTTATTTTTTAATAGTTTAATAGTTTCATTCATATAAATTTATGGAATATTCTGAAATAGTTTCTCCACTTTGAGATTTGAATTTTGAAAAATTATCTTCCTAGTGGATCTCTATATCAGAAATGAATCAGTCAGTCAGGACATGTAGATAAAATACACCAATTTTCACTGAATATATCTGAAAATGAGAATGCAAGCTGGATGTTGGATTCTCTAAACATTGTCATATCAAGAAACGATAACCGATGTATAGATTAATTCAACTTGCTTAAAACCAAGAGTTTAATTATAAGAATTCGAATAAATTATGTAAATAATTAATATCCAATACACCCATTCCGGAATGAGTTCAAGTTCAACACAGTTTTCTTTGTCAATTGATATAATTAGTTCAAAAGTATGAGGAAATGTCAATGAAATTGAGAGGTAATAATTAATATCGCTTTCAACATATTCAATTGCAGGCAGCGTTGTGTATGAAACCGAATGTTGAAAAGCTCGATATATTTCCCGGTTCTGGTGTCTTATATCACCAAGTTATTTTTATCCCAAATCAGTGAGTCAATAATCTGCGTGGGACCGCAGGTGACATTTCATGGAATAACCTCAAGAACGAATGTGGTTCAACGATGTTCATTCGTGACTACATCTTTCTCTGAATGATAAATTAATGAATTACAATAAACGTTTACTGATGTTACTGAATTTGCATGAATGAAGAATTTATCAAAGAAAAACTTTTGAATATCACCAACGAATAATTATTCCAGTTACAATATCAATGCAATGCACTGCAATGTAACAAAGTGCACCATTCTCTTCCGCAGATCTAGTTGATCCGGAGTATAGTACCATTGCAATTGTTTTCTACTATTCATTTATGTTAGGATGGTGACTTTTGTCAGAGTCATTGAGGCTCAGATTTTTCAGGAACTGATATTTCCCTCTATAGTCGTAGGGAACCGGGACATTTCCCGTGATTATTGGACACATTGTCGTTTGTCTTTTGATGGGACATGACGCTTCATTTATTTTGGTTGTTGATAACCAACTCCACTTAGCTTTCTGAAAGGTGAGAGTTTCTGTTCATCATTTCATATTCAGTATGGTTGTTATCATCAATGGAAATAATACGGAAGAAAGAGTACGAAAAGCAAAGTATTCTATAAAAAAAAATCTAATCCAGAAGACAAACCGCGTGCCCACAGCTATCGCGGCTAAATAAGAATTCCAACTTCGTCAGTAAAAATCAGAATACTATACCACGTTTCACTCTTAACACAATCAATTCCGAGTTAATGCTATAATGAATAATAGGGAGATGGACTCCACCATATGTCGTAACTTTGTAGCCTTAGAGGCCTCAAGGGGGTTGGTAGCTCTTAGATGACCAGATTATGGAACTCAGCATCAACAAAACATATATGCGATATTCAGTGACATAATGAATATAGACAAAAATAACTATACTTTCACCTAGAACTATCTTTATAACGCTGCCAGAACGGCAGCTCAGTAGTTGAGACTTGACTCGATCTTGATATTTGGAAGATTTAAATTTGACATGATCAGCAGGTATCTTCACAAAAATGAATTATCGGGAAAAATTTAGAGGGGGAAAGTTTGGTACCCATTTTTTGTAGTTGCTTATGTGAGGTATTAAGATTCAAAAAGTACTTTTTTGAAATATTGTAACTGCTGCTTCTGAAGATATTGCTGAAAATGTGCAATGAAACCTGTATCTATCTCTCAAACTACTACAGGTGAAATTGTGAAAAACAGCTGTAAGCTTAGATGAAAACTATACGATGATTCTAGGTCTGATGGTTGCTGTGAAATCCATGATATTCTATCACCAAACAACCTTCACTCAGCGGCCATCTAGCGAAAAGTAGCCGAAATTTGGCTATTTTTCCTAGATGTCGGTAAGTGAAGATTATTACGACAAAGTTGAATGAGAGGGTTCCAAAAATGTATTTGTTACGTAGGTACGTGAGCTCTGGTCATAAGACTAAACATGTTCAGCAGTTTCTTTTCTTAGAGGAAATATGTTATGAACAATATGCTTATATTAATAGTGGTAAGGAAACCCTTCTTCAAGTTACACTCTTTTTTCGAGTAATTCAGCGGATTTTTTCCGAAAACGATCATATGACATCGACATGATTAAATGATTTTTCAAAACATGTTGTTAGTTGAAAAGGGAAACATTCTCAATTAAATATTTAATAAAAGATTTTTCTGTGAATTGAAAAATCCACGATAAAAATGAAGAAAATCAAATAACTATCCGAATGAAAATGCAAACTTTCACTTTCAGATTTTTTCTTTTGAGTTAGGGTCCTTTCAGAATATCTATTAGATGTAGTTCAATGTCCAGCGCGGCTTTAGCCGGGGAAGTAGTTGTTTTCTGTTAGACATTCACAAAAAATAACTTCATTTTCAATTAACAGAAAAATATTTCTATTCAATATTCAATTGAGGATGTTTCCTTTTACAACATGAATACCCCACAAGAGGTTATCTTGAACGATGGAAGATAGTGACTAAAGTTTATCTTTCAGTCGCAGATGATTCCACATCTGATTTCATGAACATTCTGTTCATATTTTCAAACAAATCAATTTAAACTTTCGTGGAAGGGAAAGTACGGAGACAAAGTTTAAATTTAATTTTTTTTTTTTTGGAATTAAATATCTTTTCCCTTAACTGTTGGATATCTTTCTCCGTATCATCTTAACTTTCGGTACTTCTGCTCTGGAAAAACAGTGAAGAGAACCATGACGCTACTTGAACTGTTTAAACAAAACTTACGCGTTTGAGGCCCAGTTTCACAAAGTATGTTGATATTTTTTGGAGGTTAATTCAGGGTCAAATCCACTTACAGAGCCATACGATTGACTTATTTTGTACCAAACTCCTGTTTGAGTTTCTCAACCTTACAATGAGAAACTCGACCTGAGTCACTTAACCGAAAACATTTTGGTTAATCAGTCGTTGGAATTCAAATCGAATCATAAGAAGAAGATTTGAGAGGTTAAACACACTTTTGTCAGGAATTATCTAAAATAAGCTTGGAAAGATGACGTTTCGAATGATCGATTTTTTATGTATCCAAAATCAATTTTTGAACTTTCCCTTCGGTTGAGAATGACTGTATAATTTTTGAAATCGTGACCACAAAATCTAAAAAGTGTGTTTTATGGAAATATGCGTTACGTACGCACGACTTACCTTCACTCGCAAAGTAGTGAAGAAAGATCCCACCCTTCCGAAGTAATGCAGACCGCCCTCGTTCATCCTTCTTACTGAAGCCATTAGAGAAGATTGTGGACAACTATATCAGAATGAAACTACCTCCTAGCGTGACAACGCATCCAACACGCATGTAGGAGGGTATATTAACAAAATATCCCTAATCGAGCTTGCCAAAGATATTCATAAAGAGATGACCATCTGCGCCTTCATGTGGGAGCATTTGACAATATATCTCACGAATATCTCACGAATACTTTCAAACAACCGAAGGAAGGAGAACCTCCATATGGATGTGCCAAATGTTGACTCAATAGTGAAATTAAATCTGCGAATAATAGCACTGGGTTCAGTACAATTGGAGGATCTCAACAGATTAAGGGACACTGTCACCTTCAATATCGAGTCTTGGGCTAGACAAACTACTCATGCTGCTGACTGCTTATCACATCATTTTCTCCGGGTATGCCGACGACATAATAACATAGCCAGGTATAAATTTGAATATAGCACACCTAGAGTGGAAAAGTACTACCTGGATCTTGTGCTAGATAGAATTGTTCTATAATCAAATCTACTTTGGAACCGACTCCTGAAAAAGGTAGCAAATTGGGAAATATTCCAAATCATTGCGGTTGCAACGAATCAGTACTTCGGTGAATATATACCATGATCACCTACGGAGAGGTAGAGTAGCATGGCAATACCAGGCTCGCTAAAACTGCAAAAATTCAAGAAAAGTACAAAGACATAATAGGAGCAATGACATCGACATCGATCAGCACTGGAGGTTATACTAGACCTCACACCTCCTTAAATCGTGGTCAGGAGAGCCGTTTGAGGAACTCGTCTCAGACTGGATAAAGTCGAACCCAGAAGGAGTACACATAATCTTATAAATCCTACGGCGCAAACCTAGCCGATCCTTCATCAGATAGAATAATAGAACTGGAATGGACACTTCAGAGAGATAAGAAGGAAGAATTACAGAGCGCGGCACAATGACACGGAATGTTAGTCTGCGGCAAGCAAAATATCACTTCCGCAACTGCAACCAAAAAAGATCCAAGACACAAGTTAACCTTTGCAAGAGATGCATCAAGTCAAAACGTTATTTCTAACAAACACAACAGATTGAGAGGGTAGGAAGCCAGGCTCAGAGGAGAAAGCCAAAAACACCCCATCATATCCTAATGGAGTGCGATGCTGTACACTATAAAACATAAAAAATATGGGATTGCTCAAACCAACAGTAAAAGAGGTACCACATAGATAAAGATCCTCCCAGAATCATAAAATTCCTCAAAGATCTAGAGTTTTAGGGGCTGCTTTGAATGAGAAATCCATGGAATACCAGATTTTGGGGGGTACATATCTTGTTATGTCTCAGCACCAAACCAGTTTAGCAGTTTGGCTTGTACAATAAAACTACTTTATGAACAACGCATTTCTCCCATAAAATACTCAATGATACAATAAATACTTGCATTTTCCGCTTATTTTTTTTTCTTGTGAATGTGGGATTTTAAAGCACAAGTCTAGGTAATAAAAACTCAAAAAAAACCTGCTGAAGCTGGGTGTTATAAAACACGTAATTAATTTGAGACTGTGATGTCTAGAGCCCACCTGAAAATATCAGTCGCGTATCACAAAAATCATAATCTCAAAATTATGCTTATACATCCGTTGTTTTGAATTTGTTCAATGATTCAATTTGTTGCTCAGTTACACCGTTTCAACGATGACGGCATTTTAATAACGTCCCTCATTTTTCAGAAAGTAGAAGAATTCTATGCCGACTGCGAAGTCGCCATGAAAGAGTTAGATGATTTCCATCAATTTGTGATAAGTAGTGAAACATTGAGGCCTAGTCAAGTTGAGGATGCAATCAATACCAGTTCAGATATGGCTGAGTCGACGAAAATGCTCGTTTACAATGCAACGGAAACAGGTAGGTCGTTAACTTCCTTAACGTTTCCACTTAAACTAAAAAATGTGCGTCTCAATTCTTTTGTTCCTTTGTAATAACAACTTGGTGATAGGAAAGCAATCGGAGATAATGTGGTGGAAACAGAAGAAATATCAGTTTTATTGCTATCATCAATGATATGGCTTTGTTCCAATGTTTATCGGTATTTCTTGTTCAGACAATTCATATTACGGAGAATAACTCCATATTTTTCTAACAATACCTCTATTATCGTGAAAATATGATTATTATAAGTGAATAAATTGATGAATGCAGTTAATTTATAGTACAGATATAAATATTTTTTAATCTGAGAAAAAATAATATTTTGCATAGATTCGATTATTGAAAATTCTGTTTATAAAACGTATATGATTGAAACCACGTCTGAGAAAAAATATATGAAATTGGGTTGCTCTCTTACAAAAAATATTCTGGCCATCTTTGTCAGAAAAATTTCGTTTTTTTCCATGTATCTCGAATATGATGGGTTCCACACTATACAGCAATATTTCTTGGCTTCATCAATGTTTCAAACATAACCAATACGAAAGAGAAATTCTGTGTTATTTCTATTTATAAAACTCAAAGTTTTCAGCAGGATTTGTAGTAGATAGGCACAAAACAAAGTAGTTTAAATAAAATATTATAGTAATAATGATGATTTGAATTTTTTATTTCGATTACAGTATGAGTATAGAAACCCAGCCATTTCTTAATAAATGCGATACACTTTTATTATCATCGCAAGCATCATGAATGTTTCCGCGCCAACAAAATCTTAGGATAATACTCAAAAAAGCTATTTTCCGTAATATTGCTCCAGGGAGCTGCAATAATTCAAATGACATAAAATGCACTTTTGATGCCCACGAATGATTTCATCCAAATATTTTGATTTCCAGTCGACCGACTGACTGTTTGCATGAATTAATTCAGGTCAAGTATACCTACTATGTCCAGCAATTTGGTTACAGCGCCATCGCCATCAGAGTGAGCTCCATTAAAAGAACCGTTAACCAAATCTCATTAATTCGTCAAAGTCATTGATGTGTGACCGACCTAAAAAAATTAATGATTTGTTCAAAATATAAAATGGATGAAAAAGTGGAATTAATGCTAAACAGAAATGCTGATTTGGAAATGTTCAAATTTTGATACCGGGTGATCCAACTCCCCAGTCATGTTGAGCACACAAATATACAGTGCTTCTCAAAAGTCCCCTCCCCCCTCTTATTTTTGGAACGATCAGACATAAACAAGTGAAATTTGGGAACTGAATATTAAAGGTTGTAAACTTCCCTACTAGTGATGATAGATGACGAAATCGTCAAAGATGACGTCACAAGGCCATTGTGACCAATAATTTTAAATGGAACCTTTCGGCAAGCGACACCTCTTTTAAAAGGTATCAAAAAACCTATTCAATGATACTTATTTTGTTTGTGTTTATGGCAGTTTTAATGGCTCATTAGTAAACATTAAAATTTAAATTCCATTCAGTATGATATTAATTACAGATTTAAGAATCAGTATCTACTTGAAGAAATTGTTCGAAGTAACCTCCATTTACAGTGAAATATCCTATTTTTAAACTCTTCTCGTACTTTTGCAAATGTGTCTGCGGAAACAGCCTCACATTCTGCAACAATACGTTGTTGTAAAACGTCAATATTGCCAGGTTCAGTTCGATTCAAGGTACCCCCCCCAGAAAAAAAATCCAAAGGTGTGAGGTCCGGTGATCGAGCTGGCCATTTCGTTGAACCTCGTCGTTCAATCCATCTACCACGATACTCCCCATCCAAATACCGTCTTACTGCACCGTAATAGTGTGGAGGAGCACCATCCTGTTGGAATGTTATTTCCAAATTGCCGAATCCATCTGGATTATCTTACAAAATTTCAAGGATTAACGGTTCTATTGCGTTTTGCAACAGCTCCAGATAAACCCCACCAGTTAAATAAGTATTTGGGAAAAGAGGCCCAACGATGTGGTGTCCCAGGATACCTGCCCAAACATTCACCTTCTGGGGAAATTGGGTATGTGTTTCACGAAACAGGTGAGGATTTGCGTCACTCCAATACCCCACATTCTGTGTATTTACATTTCCATTTAGATAGAAAGCACTTTCGTCACTAAAACAAATTGTTTTGACATAGTCTGGCTGTTGGTTAATTTTAGTTTCCATATTTTCACAAAATTCTAGTCTTCGGTCTGGGTCGTCGTCTGAGAGTTGATGAACAATTTTTAATTTGTATGGATGAAATTTGTTTTTTTTAACACCCTGTGTACTTTACTTCGACTGACTTCGCAGGTAGATGCAACGTGAGTTGTTGAAGAAGTAGGATTAACTATTACTTCTGCCAGTATATAATTTTTTTTCTCGTCAGAAATTTGTGGTCTGCCAGATCATTTCGCATCATTAAGCTCCCTTAAATGAGTCCGCGAAACGGGGCGATCAGGAAACCTCTCATCAAAAATGCGTTCTGCTGCATGAATATTTTGTCCAGTTTCACCAAGAATTAGGATCGCTGCTACTTTAACACCTAAAGCACGTACCATTTCGCTTCTTGAAGCACTTAAACGTTCGGCTCACAACAGTTCAACAAATTATTGAAATGTACAAAAATATTGAAAGTACCAAAAGCTGCTAAAACAGTTAAACGTTCGATCAACAATACACAAATTATTGAATGTACAAAAACCTGGACAATTACAAAAACGTCGTATTAGGGAGACTAACGAAAACGTCAGCTTATTTGACAACTATCCAGAGGCGGAGCTTGAATTTGGAATTTTAGTATTAACTGATTTAATCCATCACAACTTTGCGTTTTTAAAAAGCGAGTTGCCAAAACTGCCATAAACACAAACAAAATTAGTATCATTGAATAGGTTTTTTCGATACCTTTTAAAAGAGGTGTCGCTTGCCGTAGGGTTCCATTCAAAATTATTGGTCACAATGGCCTTGTGACGTCATCTTTGACGATTTCGTCATCTATCATCACTACTAGGGAAGTTTACAACATTTAATATTCAGTATCCAAATTTCACTTGTTTATGTATAATCGTTTCAAAAATACGAGGGGGGAGAGGACTTTTGAGAAGCACTGTATATGAAACTTTGCTAACAAACGAGTTTCACAAAGTAAAAATGTTCATATTCTTAGATTGATTTCAACTTATTATCAACGAATAACAAATATAGCCGATATTTCCAGAAAGATATACATTTTCATAACATATCTGTTGATATATGGGAATATGTTGACTCACACGAAACTTTGCATCACTTCACTGCACTATCTGAGGATTATCGAAATTTGTGTTAACATATTTCAAACAACGCATTTTATCTTTCACTTGGACCCCTGAAATAATGCTTGTATCGAAATTAATGCAATGCATCAACCTTTCAGTAAACCACTTAAGAAACATGATTTAACATTTTTCACAAAATCAATGTATTACTCTAAAAATGTTTTGTTTCATAGGTAGGGAGCTCGTTGGAAACATAGAGTATGAAAATCGAACAAGAAAGTTAGCATCAGATGATCTAAACCTTATGTCAACTCCGCAAGACACCCTAGACACTATCCAAAGGATAGACGAGATTGTCAATGCAGTCCAATCAAAACAAAGCCAAATTGAAGAAGCTTGGATAGGAATGAAGAAAGCATTCATCGATACCAAAGATTTGAGTCACTTGGAAGAAAAAATTGTCAAAGTTATCAACTGGATACTCGGTCATGCTGACAGTTTGCTCAATTCGAAACAAAAGGTCGGGTATGACGTCACGTCCGCAGAAGAGCTCAGAAGGGAACACGAAGCTATCGAACTGGAATGTTGGGAAGCCTACGGAGCCTACGCTGAACTCATACATCGCACCAAAAACTTGACCAATACTGAAACTCCAACAGTACAACTGAAGAACTTGATCTCCCAAAAAGACTTCATGGATTTCGTATGTAGAAGCTTCGCTTTGAGGTTAGAGAGGAGGAGAAATATTCTCATCACGTCATTGAGGTTCTTTCGGTTGGTTTCGGAATATTTCGATAAAACAGCAGATGTGTTCGATTCGCTGGTAATGGGTGGAAACATTGCCGATTTTGATGCGGCAGGGCAGAAGTTGAAAGAGTTGCAGGAGAGCCAAGCAAGTTTGGGTGAGTTAATGGATTTTTTTTCATGAAATCTAACACAATATCATTTTATTTGTATACACGATATCAAAAATAGATATTTGGGGAAATTGTTATTCCATTTTTATTACTAATTCATGAATATTCATACAAGGGGAAATTTCAACGTCATTATATCTCAAAAAGTATATCATAACGTTTTTTTTTACAAATAATTTCACGAAATGACAAATATTTCCTAGAACAACCAATGCTTCTTCATTATGTTATATGTTAATTCTCTAACTTTTCAAGTAAGGTAGTTAAAATACAAAAATCATACTTCAATTCTGTTTTGAATTGAGAAATAGAGTTATTTTCATTGTTTGGCTCGAAGAAATGTTTACCTGTAATGTTCTAGCCATGTTTGGAAGAAGTTAGGCCCTATTTCTTGAAAGAACATCATATGAGCGGAATAAGGAGGAAATACGTAATAACATTTATTCATAACAAATACATGTTTATGGGTGAAAGAGAGAAAAATAAAACTAATAGAAAAATAACATGAAAAAAATTATCAGCAGTAAGGTGAATCAGTATCGAGCTTTAAATATGAGAAGTTTCTGTTATACTTGATATAAATCATGGAGCGATAGTTTTCTCCACAGTTGACAAACTGTATTTCTACAGTTCATTTTTGATATTATTTGTTTCTAATAGTTTTCAATTCATTACATTTCCTAAATGTTAGTGGATTAATTTATTTACCAGGTTTTTTTTTCGAGATATACATGAATGAAGATTTTTACAAATTAGCTGTTAATGACGTCATTATACCTAAGTTCTGTTTCATTATTTTTTTTATTTTGTATATTTATTCCATAAAAAAAATCGAAGAATAAATATAAACTATTTTAAATGTTTCTGCGAGTTCAAATTTGAAATAAGATGAACTCCAACGCCATTTTACCGTTCACCATGAAAGTTGGCACATCTAAATGTGTTTTCATAGAGAAGTGCTATCCATTTTACTTTACTTTACATAACGGGCAACGGGTTAACGGGATAACAAGAAACGGGTTAACGGCATAACGGGAAACGGGATAACGGGAAACGGGATAGGAAAGCGGACAAAGTCACAGGCATGAGACAAAGAAAAACATCAGAATAAAACAAGGAATACGCTAACGAAGTCCTGGGTACTACCTAGTATATATATATATATATATATATATATATATATATATATATATATATATATATATTGTTTTGATATTGAATTTGTGGTGAAAAATTTGCATAAAAACCTGCCATCAAATTATATTTTTCTGAATGTTTGAACATTTGTAACTATAGCCATTTCTAATCAACTCAGACTATTCAAGAGTGTGTCAGATGAATTCTATCCCGATTTTCGTTATGATTCTATTATATCATCTGATATTTATTAAACTTAATTGAGTAGAAAAATCAAAATTAAATTATTTATCAATAAAAAACATTCTGTATAGGAATTCAAAAATGAACTGAAAATTAAACTATTTATCAGTAAATAACATCCTGTATAGGAATTCAGAACAGATGTCAATGATTTTGAAAAGAGATGAAATATGAGTTTTCAAAACTGAAAGAAAGAAAATACTGTCATTGAGAAGATTAAAATCAATTGTATAATGTTTGCAGAACATATTTTGAATAAAAAATGTACCATAGTATAATTAAGTGAAAATTGTTGTGCCTGCGATGTCAAAACTGGAATCTTATGAAAATTAACGGATGTGATTTGATAGTTTGAAAAATGACAGTTTCCAAAAGATGGATATTGAAACAAATCAAGAAGAAATGCAAACAAAATTTTGAAGAAAGATGTTTTGGAATTTTAATATCGTATAGTATTGAGAAAAACTGATAAATTTACTATATAATTGAAATACAATACGTCGGTACAAAGCCTAATCAAAACTGAAGTGAGAAGAAAGTGAAGTCTTCAAATAAGAGACATACCAAATGAAAGCGAGATTGAAAATCCTGAATCTACATTGTTAACAGCACCACAAATCAAGCAGAGTTATATCCACCAGGGCACTTGAAGTGAGGAAAAATATTCCATCACAAGATTACAAATATTTTCCTGGAAGTATTCAAGGAGTAAGTGAAATTTCAATCGAGACTATCAATAATTATTTCGAATCCTACCAAAGTAGTTAGAATTCTAATTTTAAATTTTATCAAGAAACAGACTCCCAATGATTCATAAGGAAATTTGTTTTTTTCGCAATATTTGGTGCACTGCTATTAATTAAATATTCGAAATCCGTCATCCTGATAAGGTTTTAAAACTGTTGAGAATGCAACGGCCGTAAAAGTTAAGAATCCCCTAGACATCTTCTGGTTCTATATATTTCGTGAATCCAGAATTGCTTTGGTTTTTTCATTTTGTCTTTTTTCAATGAATTTGAAATCACTATATGAGCACGACGACCAGCAATAATAACATCTGCAATACTTGAACACACAAATGACCGGAAAGGACTGAAACAATACACATGCGTGCGGGGAAACATATTTGAACAAATGTACCGAGCCAATACACACGCATAGTCATGCGACTCGACTCAACGCATGCACAGTCAAATCAGTACCCGGCTCTAGACGATACGTCATCTACAACATGTATCGATATATTCGCGAAGAAACTAGATAGCGAAACTCATAGTTGAGGAGGCGGACCCCAGGACGGAGTTTAGGCGTGATACTTTGGTAGCAAACTATATAGAACGTTTTGGGAATATCTAGTGCCCAGGCAAGAGATTTGACATGTCGTCATGTTATTTAATTGGAAAATGCCATACATGTGTAACGTAGGCAAGAAAGTAGGTACCAACTAGACCTCTCGTGACGATAACCATTTTGCCTATCGCTGATAATGCCTGAATGTTCTGAATGATTCACAAGCTCCGTATTGATGGCTTTTTTTCACCACTCTTGAGATAACAGGCGAGAGGGCCATATACGCGAAGTTATTGAAAATAATCTCCACTTTTTGTGAATGGGTTGCTGTTTGCCAGTTGGATGAAAAGCTGCTGACATTATACCTACGATATCGTGAAAAGTTGACACAAGACTGAAGTTAGTTTCGTGGACCAGTGGTGGAATTCCGTCGGGTACTATTGTTTTATTGGAAAATTGGAAAGAATACATCGAATGAATCGTTGGCGGGCAATTGCATCACTAATCCCGCCTGAGCAATTTGGGTTTAGGAGAGGTCACTCAACGACTTCTCAAGAGACTCGACTTGTTCACGGGGTGAAGGAGGCCTTTCATCGGCGACTAAACACGGTTATGGTCCTGTTGGTTATGTTGAAAACCTAGGTTGAGAAGTAAATCATCATAGAGTCACGCATGCCTTTGTGCTTGTTGAGAATTTTTCGTTACCACTCTCAGACTCTCTATATATGTATGACTTTACGACCTTCGCTCGCATGAGTACGGCCATGTATGCGGATGATTCCGCTCGTGTGGCTGCGAAACAGCTCCAGATTCATCTGAATCGGGCGGTTATGCCATATCTAGAGAATAATCGAAAAAAATTGATCTCAAAAGACTGAAGTTATTTACTTCTCAAACAAGTTAACATTTGATGATTTACAAAAAAAAATCAGACTAGTCATAACATACTTGTCCAGCGTCCAGGAGTTTGCCTTGGTCACAACGTTAGAGGTTGGATAGACTGCAGAACAAGGTACTCCGTATCATCGTGGATAGTGTCAGATATATCAGGCTGAACAGATTGCAAGAACTCGCTAACGTAGAATCCATGCAAGTTAATATTCTTCTTCTTCTTCTTCTTCTTCTTGGCACAAAGTGGACTGGTTCCGGAGAACCCCGTGCACGTAGGCCTCTTTACTTGGGCCATTCTTCGCCCACATATCACGAGAATCAGCTGAGCATGCCGATTTTTTTGAATAAATTCAGCAGTTTCCTCAGCAGAATGAATGCAAGAGTATATTAGAAATTAAATCAATGAATTGTATTCCTGAGAGTCGGTCAACTAGGGATGTGGCCAGCGTTAGATCATCTGACAATCAGAGAAGAACACATGGATTGATTTACCAGATCCCAGTCATATCAGGATCCCAGATAATAATCCAATGGGCAGGAAATGACAAATAGCAAAAATATGTAAGCTCGGTTTTATGCATATATATCCAAAAATATGAAGGTCGATTCAACTATTCCAAAAACAACATCAAAACACACATATATATAGGGAGCAGGAGATGTGTAAAATATGAAATATCATAGAGTTGTGGTATGTACTTGGGCAGCACCTGCAAATGGCAACAGGAATAGCCCCATTAAACGGCATCCTAGGCTATTTAGCACTCCCCCATCCTTCTTTCATCTCCTTTAGGAACATCGGACTCATATATTGCATTTTCACAATTTCATATTTATATATTATAATAAGATGGTATTGAATGTATGTATTTGGATTTGGAAGGTGGTGCTTCTTCTTGTAGATCCAGAAAATAGTTTTTGGTGAATATTTTGGCTGGTGGGTTGGTTTTTTCTTCAGGAGTGATAGCGAGCGTTCCATCACTTCTGGTGATAGAGGAAATAGAATCGATGGTGAAGTTGCTTTGGTAATCGAACAGAAGGGACGATACCCGTTTGGACAATCTGCTAGTTTAGATCTTATTCTGGTATTGTGCACGTCTTCCGATGAGTTATTGATTGCCTTGTTGCATGAGTTTCTTGATTTGATATACTCTAGTCTCCAAGCACAGATTTTTTGTTAGTGATGAAATGCCTTGTTTCATCATTACAGCTCTCAAAAATCCCTTGTTGAAACAAGGTTTTTTGGGGGCACGGATATTGGTGCTATGAGTTGTGTTAGTTTCCATTCCCAGCGAAATGATATTTAAGATCAATTGAGAGCACTGTATCGGAATTGAAAAAACTCGATGCCAAGGTTATTCTGAGAAAAATATTCTGATTTTCTGAGACCACCCCAATCGGCCGATTCATAGTACCAAACGGCCCTTGGCTGTGACCTCTCTGGATGCGCAAATCAGTTTAGGGTGGGAGTGTCTAAGTGGCGCATATAGAACTATGCTATAAGCATCGAGCATATTAGGTAATGCAGCAGAGCCAAAATATCATATCTATTCTTGACTATTTCGAACTACAGATGGTCAGCGTTTGTATTTGCACTCATAACACGGACGATGCAAAAGTATATCTTCAAATGAGTTCGTGTCGATGGTGATCTCTTTCGAGTATTTTACGCCCGAAAATCCGTATGGAGAGGTATACTGTTTACGCAGTATTTTATTCGGAAGAAGACATTATAATTTAATCCATAGTTGTGAATAAAAAATAGGAAAGGATATTGAGTTACCGAAAGGAGTGTTCAGATATTGGAACATTCAAGTAAGGTTCATAAAAAATTTAAAAAACTTATGTGTTTCATGGAAAAACTATTTTATAATATTGAAGTTAGAAATAGCACATCCGAGCATAAATAATATTTTGCTTCAAAAAATATTAATATCCATCCAAGTTATTCTTGTGAATATCTGAAAGAAAACAACTACTTCCCCGGCTGAAGCCACGCTGGACATTGAACTACATCTGATAGATATTGTGAAAGGACCCTAGCTTAGAAGAAAAATATTAAAGTAAAAATTTTATTTTCTATTCCAGTCTTAATTTTGAACTCATGTAGATGAATGAGATGAAGAAAAATGTTTTCCCAGAAAGAGCACTCACCAGAAAAATTATTCACTAGGTTTTCAGTACATTTTTGACAACGAAAATCTATTTCACGCTTCCACGATCATCAGGAAGACCGGAAGAATTGAGAAACACATTTTCTAGAAGCAATCTCACTTTGCAAAGGTGGAAAAATGTTAGAAATATTTCTTTCACAGTGACACTTTATCTCATGCATCTATATGAGTTCTTAATCAAGACTGGAATCGAAAATACAATTTTTACTTCCAGATTTTTCTTTTGAGCTAGGGTCCTTTCAAAATATCTATCAGATGTAGTTCGAAGTCCAGCATGGTTTTCGCCAGTGAAGTAGTTGTTTTCTGTTAGATATTCACAAGAATACCTCCATTTTTATCGTAGATTTTTCAATTTGCAGAGAAAAATTCTATTCAACATTCAATTGAGAATAATTTCCTTTTCAACATGAATACCCCACGAGAGGTTATCTTGAACGTTGGAAGATAGTGACTAAAGTTCATCGCAGATGATTCCTCATCAGATTTTATAAACACCCTGTTCCTATTTCCAAACAAATCCATAATTTGAAAAGTAGAGTCCTCATTTCATTGAGTTCGTTATGCTCACGTGTAACGAAAGATGAACACGTCTCATGTAGGCAGCTTGTTTTTAGTGCAATAAGCATAAAAATTTGGCACACATTGTTTCGAACTTTCAAACTTTGAGAGTGCAGAATTTATTACTTCTGTGATACTTCTCAATGTGGAATCTATAGCAAAAATGTTTCATTTCTATTTAATGAAACTTGTTTCTCTCAGATGTTTTCATTGATGAATAATGTTTATTTATTATTTCAGGTTTTTTATTGTTGTTGATAAGATCACTCACGTGTCCCCATATACCTGTATGTGATAGCAATTTTTTCTAGAAACTATTTTGTCGTGCAAATTCAAAATTTGGCATCGAATTGAAATTTACCAGAAGTGTATTCATACAAATATTCGAAGGGCTTGATACATGACGTTGTTTCGTTGTCGGTCGGTTATATGAAGTGTCATTTGGAAGGACTAGCTTAGAATAAGGATTCGAAACCACTTATTTCAGAATTTGCGGATTGTTGAAAATGATATATCCCTGCCTTCCAGGAATTGCCAAAGCTAATAGAAGGAAAAATAGCAGGAGAAGTTTAAATTTTTTGCAAACGTCCCAATATTTTATCATACAACCTTCAGCTACTCATAAGCATTGTACTAATGTACATATCCTAATAAGAATTTCGAATGCGTAGTTTCCTATTCCTTTTCTACCTTTTTTCTCCGGTTGAGAATGATTGTCTTATTGTTAGAAGAAAAAATTTAAACGAGACTATTATGTAGTAGTATTTATTATTTACGTACTCCAGGCCTTGGAACCAAATCTATTCAGCAGTTTGGTTTCTGAGAGGACATAATAAATTAATTTACGAACGATACAGCCATATTACCGCAGTCCTTCATATAAAATATAAATAATTAATGGTACGGAACTTTTTGTACGCGAGTTCTACTCGCACTCAACAGCTTTATCGGTTCATTTGGACGTTCCGCAATTATTAACTTTCATACAGCCTTTGCGAAGTTCTATTTACCATTTGACTGACTCCGTTCATAATCTGACCACGACATACAAAAACCGTATCACAAATAATACATACCAACGTTGCATTTTCTCTTTATTCACAGATTCCATGGAATGCGAACTGAGGAAAGAGGGCGAAAAATTATCCGATATGCTCTCAATGTCTGTGAAAGATTCTCTGGGTCGAGAACTAACCGTGGATTACACAGAAGATATAATAAATATAAGAGACGTCTTAGACGCCACAACCGCAAGGAAAAACATTTTTTCGGACAGCGTAGAATTGCAAAAACTGACTCTCAAACAAGTCACCCATATTGATTGTTACGAAAAAGATACAGTACAAGCGATTCAGTGGTTGGATGACTTGATGCAAGTGTTGTTGAAAGACTACGGCCATGTTGGATGTACGGTTCTAGAAATTCAAAGACAGAAGGACGGACACCAAGCTTTCCAGGAAACAGCTAAGGTAATTTCAGATATTTTGTAGAAACAATGTTTTCCTTCGTGCGAGGTTGAACCCATTTGCGTCTACGATATTCTTTGAAAAACTTTCATATTTAAACCTTAAACTTTATTTTGAGCATCCTTGAAAAAGGTATAGCTTAACAAAGATCATTAAGCAATCGAGTTCATACCAGAAAGTAACATGACAATTACAATGGGGTTATTTCACTCTGGGAGTGACCCAATACACATCACGACTGCTTTTCAAGATTGCGTGGAAATTTTCCTCATTCCCATAGATTTATAAAATACTTTCCGGAACATGACCCGACGGTCTCTGCCTCGCGATGGTAGATTTCTAGAGAGATACAAGATAGCGAATCACTACATTTTTTTTTATATTCCAAATTTTCTATGGATTGATTTGTTTGGGTGTTCATTGAATCAGATGTGGAATCAACCATTGAAGGTAATCTCTTGAGAGATATTCATGTTAAAAAATAAATCATTCCCAGTTGAATATCCAAAGAAAGAAGTTTCTGAAAATTGAAAATATAAGCTAAAAATGAAACTATTTTTTAGCTGTAATATCACAAGAGAGTGAGAATAAAGTGAAAATAACTAGTCATATTTTTCAAAAACTTGTTGCCAGGCAATAGACACGAGAGCCCAACAGGCACGAGTGGCTATTGCCAAATGGCAACAAGTTTGAGAATGAAATCTGGATACTTATATGCTACTCAATCGAACTCTCGTGTGGTATTCTATTCTATTCTATTCATAAACACATTTCCTCGCACAATGATACAATGTACTAAACCGATTTTGATTCATTTCTCACTTTTCATGCAAATGGATGACTGACGTCAAACTAAAAATATACGTTGTCAGACAATGAAAACAAAATACCTCAAATTATTCCCGCGGCAATTTTCTAGGTAGAATATTCCTACTATAATGATGTTTTGATTGGCAAACACGTACATAAATGATTTGAATTGAAAGTTTCCATTGGTTTATAGAAATGACAAAAAATATTCATAAATATCTAACAGAAATACATTTTTCAATCCAAACTTGATTGGGAAATCATATAGATGAGTGAGTTGAAAAGAATATTTTCCAGAAAAGGGGAACTTACCAGAGAGCACTAGTAACATTTATGAATCAGTGGCATCGCATTCACTAGGCAT